>CM053785.1:829806575-830084075 GCA_028749045.1 Cupressus sempervirens | reverse complement strand
CAATCTTAAGGACATCTCCAGATCGGGCTTCTTAGCTTAGAGCTGCCTCACCGTCATCCCAGGAGTGTACCACTTAAGATTCTTCTTGGACAAGCATCCTCTAGCCAAGGCTAATGACATATGCATATGTTTGACAACATCTAAATATTCTGGCACATCGATTATTGGCCATAGTGGACAATGGAGATCTTAATATCTCCATAGTCCATGCTTTGATGTCAAATCTCAACCATGGTAGATAATGTAGATATTTGTTGAGATAATGGGTGTTGCACACATTGCATAATATTGTTATTTTATTATTTTATTTTTATTATGTAATGCTGTACCTAGATGGACGTGCAACATGTAAAGATTTCCATGGAATATTCTTGATGAGTTGTATTGTAACATTGTGAAAATATTTTATGTAATTATTTAATATTGGGGAAAAGAATTAAATGCCCAATATTAAATGTGGGGTCAGTGGGTTAGGTAGCACATGGTTTTAGCACATGGTTTATGTAATACCACTTAGTGGTTTTGTGGGACTTGCTACTATATAAGCAGCCACAAGGGTAGTTGTTGTAGAGAAAAAGAGTGAGAAAGGCAAGAGTCAAGCGGGACAAGGCTTGACAAGTTAGCCAAGGGAGCATTTGTGAAGGTTGAAAGCATGGCATGGGATGTGTGGATTCATGCTTGTTCACATAGTTTGCTCGGTTATGGCTATGGCCATGAAGGCTTCCATGGTTGTATGGAAATGGTATTTTTTGCTGAATAATACATGGTGATGGATGCTTTTGGAGGCTGGGTTTTTCCATCAATGAGGGTTTCCCAGGGTATATCTTGTGTCACAATTTTGTGGGTATGTTGTCTTTTCTCTTGCATGTGGATTTTAATTCCGTGTTAATTTTAGATCTATTATGGGTTATGTGGAAATGGTTATATTCTTTGTTTCCAAGTTTCTTTACAAGTGGTATTAGAGCTATGATTTTATTATTGTAACCCTAGATTGAATCCATGAGAGTGCATGAGAGGATAAAAAAGAAAGGGCAAGATATATGAATGATTTATTGTAGATCTGAGGGTTTTAGATTTGCTGTTATGATGGGATGTTAAAAGATTTGGGCATGTGAAATTGTTGGACAAAAAGAGTTTTTCAGATGTTTCATTTAAAATGAGGGTTTTGGGGGGTAGCATGTAGAAATGACCTCCTGGGTAAAAAAAAGACCTCACCATTGGATCCGTGTCGACATTTCCATTAAATTTGATATATAATATGCCCTAGTTTGGCCATGTTCAGAAGAAATGAAAGAGTTTTTTGGTTTCAGCCCATGATGGCCGTCAAATTTAATCCCATCGAAATTTTCGTCACTGAAAAAAATTAAAAATAAAAAATCGTTCTGAAAATGGTAAAAAGACAGTTTTAGTAAAACGGCCATAACTTTCTCTCAGAATATCAGATTTTAGAGTTCTTATAGGCGTTGGAAAGCTAATTCAGAGTACTACAAGATGGTGTAGGTTTAGTTTTGTGATTTTGAAATTTTCTCAAGTTTTAAGAGCCCTAAAGTCAGATGTTATTTATTTTGAGCACGGATTAGGGCATAACTTGGGCATATAGAGTCAGATTTTGGACTTTGAGTAGTCAATGAAAAGCTCTTGGAGAGCTCTACACATTAGTTCAGATTTGGTGTAGGTTTGGCATGATTTATTTGTTGATATATTGATTTGAACAGTTTATAGGTATATTTTGACTATGATAACATTGTGAGTTTATGACATTGGAGATTTAAGATTTGATGTCATTGTATACTCAGTTCATATTTTAGATTGGTCTCATGATAATATGGTTATCAGTGTTTGGTTTGGATATGTATGATGACTTGTTGGGTCTACAAGTTGTGTAGTGTTGTAAGCGGTCTATACTTACAGGTTGCATTTATGGCTTGGTTATGGGTTGTGTTTGCCCATTGATCTTTCATTATTGATGCATATTCAGATTGGTGGCTTGGATTTGGGTTGTCTATGCCCTAAGTCACATGATTTTATCTTCATGTAGAAGGGATGAGATGTTGTTACCAAGGACAGTCATCGTGGAGGATTTTGGTTGACTATGTTGACAAGTTGGACACTTTGAGAGACAGATGCTCGGTTCATGGATGTGATCATAGTGTCATGGATTTTGGCATGACATGATTGGTTATATAGGTACATCCTTGATGTTCATTAGCTTGGATTTTCTGATTTGGTTATGGTGGTATATCTTCTTGGTTGAGGATCATGGTTATTTGGTTTCTTTTGAGGAGCTCATGATGTGCACTTTGAGTTCTTTGATGGTTTGATGCCTTGGTTATTCTCATGGTTAGAGGATGGATTTGTTCATCATATGTCATGGATAGCTTGGATACACGATTTAGTGGGAGCTTGTGATAGTGATGGGGTGACAGTGCAGGATTAGTTCCTGATTTAGTTTGGATCTTCAAGTAGGAGATGGATTTTATGATGCCATAGGTGACTTGGTACCACGGTTGAGTGGGAGTTTTTTTTGGCATTGATATATTTATTGAGTGTTTGCAGATGTTGAAGGTTTTTCTTAGATCCTGTTGCTGCAGAAGCGTCTTTGACATTTGCATGGTGCACTTGTTATCTTCATGGTGTTTGAAGATGGTTAGATCTTGAGGACTCATGGAGTTCTTGGTTATCTTCATGGTATGTGGAGATGTTTCTTCCTGGTATGTGGAGATGGTTTTCTTCATGGTGTGCGGAGATGGTTGTATCTTGAGGACTCACAGGGTTCTTGGCAAAGGTGTGGTTTATGCTTTTATTTGGCATGTTATCCTTGGTATGAGGATGGTTTTTTTATTATGTCATGGTATACTCTTGATACGTGTTTAGAGTTGCGACATGTTATAGTGTGTTCATATGGAGCATGTTATCTCTTTGGTTGAGATGGTTAGATCATGTTGTCATGTTTATGTTCCTGAGGCCATGTTGGAACTTTGACATTGATCTTGGTTTAGTTTCTTGGTATTGAGTACACTGATCATAAGCTGGATACTTCATGATATTTCTATGTTGCATTTGGAGTTGGCATGAATTGATTGGTTACAGGTGCTCATGGATACTTAGAGACGGTGGTGACGCTGATTTCTCTTGGATTAGAGAAGTATTTGTTGGGATGGTTGATGGTTTCAACAGAAAGTCTGAGGGGCAGTCACCTGATATGGACTCGAGAGGAGATTGTTCTTAGATGTGTCTTGGTTGGAGACTTGGGTATCTTGATGAGCATTCTCATTCCCCACTCTTGGTCTACTTAGTGGTTTGCTACTTGAGAGGTATAGCCCATTGTTTCTCTTAGTTGCATTATATTTATGCTTGTCTTTCATGGATATGGATCTTGAGCTATGGTACATGAGTTAGTTCTGGAGGGTTCATTTGAGATATAGTTTAGCATTGGTTATCTCCATTTGCATATGTTGTTATGATGGTTGAGTTTGGGAGATGGTTTTATATTGGGCATATTCCTTGGATTAGGAATGGTTATTCCTTGGTTTAGAAATGGTTTTATTGAGTTGGATCTTCTTGTGAGAGGCTTACATCCATGATTAGTTATATGGTATGCTTTGGGTGTTGTTGAGGCTTCTTGTTGGGGTTTTATGGAGGAGATCATACTTGCACAGTTTACATCTAGAGGTGTGTGTAGAAGGACATGATACAGGTTATGATTTGCATGGTTTCTCTAGTCTTGGTTATCTTCCTGGATGTTCATTTTTGACTACATTGGATTTGAAATTGGTTGGAGATTGTGATCACTGGTTTGTGCTCATGTATGTCATGTGAGAGATGACATGGTTATTTCTTTCTCTTTTCTCTGTTGGTTGTGGTGAATTTGGGAGAGCATTGGAGACTTGTTATGAGAGTTGCAGGATATCAGTTTATGTATTGTGGATGTCCTTGATACTACATGGATTCACTTCTTTGAGATGTGTTGAGTGGATTGGTTATAGATTTGACATTATCTTTTGCAGTGGGAGCTTCTTGGTATATATGTGGCAGGTATTTCTCTTGAGGCTTATGATTGCAGGTTGCAGATTGGATATGTTGATGATATGAGATTCACTTGTTATACCTTTTTTGGAGGTATGGATAGTTGGATGGGTTTGGCACTTTGCTGTGGGTGCTATTTCAGCTATGGATATTTTGACAACTACGGATACATGTGATTACCTTTGGATCAAGTCATTTGTGCTTGGAATTTTAGTTGGTATAGGATTTTATGATCTTCTAATGCGACAGGTTGGGTGGTTTTCTCTTTGGATGGCTTCTATGTATGTCCAGTGGGAGTGGCATAATAGGAGGTGAGATCATTCATGTTCAAGATGCTAGATACTTTGATTTTGTTGCAAGTACCAGAATGGAGCACTTGGTGTATTTTTGATCCATGATGGTGGATGTGCTGGGAGGGATTGTTCCCTTGTTCATTTATGTGGCTCCGGATTGACCCTATGCAATGTATACAACAAGTGGGAGATTGTTGAGATAATGGGTGTTGCACACATTGCATAATATTATTATTTTATTATTTTATTTTTATTATGTAATGTTGTACGTAGATGGACATGCAACATGTAAAGATTCCCATGGAATATTCTTGATGAGTTGTATTGTAACATTGTGAAAATATTTTATGTAATTATTTAATATTGGGGAAAAGAATTAAATGCCCAATATTAAATGTGGGGTCAGTGGGTTAGGTAGCACATGGTTTTAGCACATGGTTTATGTAATACCACTTAGTGGTTTTGTGGGACTTGCTACTATATAAGCAGCCACAAGGGTAGTTGTTGTAGAGAAAAAGAGTGAGAAAGGTAAGAGTCAAGCAGGACAAGGCTTGACAGGTTAGCCAAGGGAGCATTTGTGAAGGTTGAAAGCATAGCATGGGATGTGTGGATTCATGCTTGTTCACATAGTTTGCTCGGTTGTGGCTATGGCCATGAAGGCTTCCATGGTTGTATGGAAATGGTATTTTTTGCTGAATAATACATGGTGACGGATGCTTTTGGAGGCTGGGTTTTTCCCTCAATGAGGGTTTCCCAGGGTATATCTTGTGTCACAATTTTGTGGGTATGTTGTCTATTCTCTTGCATGTGGATTTTAATTCTGTGTTAATTTTAGATCTATTATGGGTTATGTGGAAACGGTTATATTATTTGTTTCCAAGTTTCCTTACAATATTAATGTCTCACATGCTCCATGCTTCCAGTTGACATTGATTCTTGGCCATGGCAGACAATGGAGACCTTAATATCTCACATGCTCCATGCTTTGAGTCTCACTAATATCCATTGTGTTAACCCCATGAGCTAACACAATATTTTTTGGATAGAATTGATTAATTGTGTATTGTCTTTGATGTTACACAAATGTTATATATTTATCAATTAGTATATGCCAAGCTCACTCAGACAATTTTCTATGTCTATCGAGTGTTCCTGAGTTTGCCAGGCTAAGATGACAATGTCTACCAAGTTCACTTCGGTGTCAAAGAAAGGTGTGTAGAATTTGACTTTTGATCAAGTTCACTTGGTTGCCAAAGGATCTTTGCAAGTTTGCAGTGTTAACTAAGCTTCTATTGGTTAACATAGGAAATCATTTATGAGTTTGTGTCTATCGAGTCGAGTCGGCTAAAGAAGGATTTTCTTATTTTGGCATTTTAAGCTCAATTGATTTATCTATTGATTATAGCCAACTAAGGTGATGAGAGTTAGTTATTCTAAGTTGTATATTAGCTGACTTGACAATATGAACTTATAAGTATAAGGTCAAGTTGTGAATTTGACAGTATGAAAATGAAGATGTGAGGAATGTTTAATGAAAAAGAGAGGAAGGGAATTTGAAGGATAAGAAGATTATCCTTGTGGAGCCAAAAAGCTATATTTGATCAAAAAGGATCAAGTACAAGTTAGAATAGAGATCCTTAATTAGCAATTTGGTTGCATTTAAATTAGGTCATCTCATTGTTACTCTCTAACCATTGTAGCAGTGATCTAAATCTCTCAATAGAGTTGGCTTAATAGCTATTTGTAAATCCTCTAACAAGGTGACAGTTCTATTGAATTTTCATAAGACCTCTAACAAGGCTACTCCTAATAGGGTGATTAAATCCTTTAATAGGGTGACATCTAATTGTGTGTTTTGTAACCTTTAATAGGGTAGGCTCCTAACAAGGCTCACTTCAAAGGAGTGAAAATAGTAACTAGTTGTAATTGGTGTTTTTTTCCAAATAGGGTTTCCACATTAAATCCTGGTGTCAAACATGTTTATGATATTTTTCTTTTATGTGTTTGCAACTAAGTTAAAGTTATGGTAATAAAAAATAACATCTAAAACTTGCATAATCAATACTTACCGAGTTACAACATTTTATGTGTGTTTACCAAGCATCAACAGTATTTAGTTTTTAGAGTTTATTTTGTATTGACATCTAAGGTATTTAGGATTAATTTTAGTAGTAGCTAATTCACCCCTCCCCTCTCAGTTAGTCCTCTTATATTTCCAGCAATTGGTATCAGAGCTTTTGGTGGTTGTAGAGAAGGTTTTAAGGATCTAAGCTAAAGGTTAGGATGTCTTACAGAAGAGAGATTCCTAAGCTGAACACACACAATTTGTAGCATGGAAAGGACCTATCAGGTTACATTTGGCTACTATCAATGATTTAGGGTGCAAATATCATGATATTGAATACAAGACTCCCACTGGAACATTATCAGTTGACAATATTGCTAAAAAGAAGAATCATAACATCATAATGATTGATATTGCATCTGTTCTTAGTTATGCTAAATTTGATGAAGTCAAAGACTATAAGATAGCTCATGAGATGTGGATCAAACTAAAAGACATATATGGAGGAGTGTTAGAAATCTTTAGAATAACTGAGGAGGGGGCGAAGGGGTGAATTAGTTATTCAAGGTCCAAATGTCCTAATAAAACTTTTTCACCAAGTAAAGTGAGCCCATTAAATTATTCATGCAACCAAGCTATACATTAATCTTAGCAAGTCACTAATAAATAAAGATGCAAAAATAAGTCATGAAAGATCAACACATAACACAATGATTTACGTAGAAACCCAGTTTGGGAAAAACAACTAGTAACATGCTACTCAACTCTCACTCTTCTGAAGTGATGCCCCATGAAAGGCTTTCCTTGTTAAAGGCTACAAAAAACTATTAAATGTGACCTGGTTAAAGGATTTCAACCACCCTATTAGAAGTGGGCTTGGTTAAAGGACATTAAAACATTCACTTGCAATGCCACCCTATTAAAGGATTTACAAATTGTTGTTAAACCAACCTAAGTCCATAGGATTTTACCCTAAATGATACAATTGTTAGAGAGTAACAACAAGGAATTTTGACTTGATACAACTCACAACTTAACTTGCATATTTTAGATCTCAATTCAACTCACAAAATTGCCTACCTTTCAGTCTTTACATCTCTGATAGCTTGTCCTCCTTTCAAGCTTTGTCTCCTTGAGTCTCCATGATCATTGTGCCAATACAATCACCTTTGTGGTCACTTACCGAAGTAGAGTCTCTGTACTCCATTCCTACCTCTTTATGCCTTCTCCTTGACACCCTTCAACCACTTCAACAACTTGGCAAAGTAGCAACTCTTGCTTCTTGACCTATAGCTTCTTAAATAGAACTCTGGAATACTTTTCCCGCTTCAATATTCCTACTTTTAATTTGAATGGATTAGGTAAGATTCAATGAATCTACCCTTTATCTTGTTTCTTCTGGAAACATCATGAAGAATCCTCCTGAATTCACCCAAAAATAGTTTACCTAAAATTCTATGCCACTAGCTTATCATCCTTATCTTCCATTTGATTCACAAACTTCAAGGTAAATTTTTTTTTTGGCTTAGCTCTGGTGAATCTTTGACTTTTAAAATAATGCAACAACTCGACACTATTGAATTTCTAATGCTCAACACATACCGGGTTACTCGGCACCAACTATGTTTTACTAATGCTCGACACTTACTCTGGATTCACTCGGCATCAACTACATTTTTCTAATGCTCAATACTTATTACTTGCTTGGCACCTGAACTTGCTCAGCCCCTTCTATATCACTTGCCACACACTAGATTTTTCATTTTCTTGGCACTAACTAAAAATCTACTCGACATTAACTAGCTTGCTTGGCACCCACTACTAAACTTAGTCAAGATTTACAGACAACTTTGTTACAACTTATTCTTCCAAAGTTTTTAAGTGTAGCCAACCTCTATATCTTCAAGTATATTATCAATACATCATTTTACCATTGTATTATATGATCCTTGCACTTCATTACAAAACCATAACTCAACCTTTTCTTTAGGTACTTTTGTTACGTCTTATTGATTAAATCCTCTTCATCAATCAACTAAGTGATAGTACCTGGATCTTATAAGCAATTGTCATTCTAGCAAATTGCAGGTTTGATAGTAGTAACAAAACAATGATTGAAAATATTCTTTATCAAAAATATCCCTCTTTGATAGTGATCTTTTCAATCAGACTTCAACAAAGAGATGACAATGTAAGAAGAGCCAAAGCTGAAAGTCTAACAGGTCATTTTGATCAAATGAAAATGAGAGAAGATGAAAAAATTTCAAAATATGTGGAAAGAGTAAAAGAAAGTGTAAGTGCAATCAAAGCATCTAGAGTAGACATTGAAGAGAAAATAGTTGTAAGCAAGGTACTTAGAACTCTTCTTCATATTTATGCAATTAGAGTATCTGCTATTGAAGACATGAGATGTGATCTAGATAATAAAATATTTTTGGATGCTCTAGTTGGAAGGTTAACATCTTTTGAGTTAGATAACTTTGATAACTATGTTCTTGTTAGGATTAAACCACAGACATAAATAACAATTACATGCAAATATAAACAATATTAGACACCAAGATTTAACATGGTTCACCTAATCCCTACACTATGTCCACCAAATAACAAGTGTGATATTATTATGATCCAATGATTACCACTTGATTACAATCTGTAATTCCTTACAGGTCAATACCACCACAAGAACCAATTTTTGCATCACAACAATGAATAAATCCCTAACCCTAAGCCCTTTTCCAAGTATTTTTACCACTTTAGGATTATAATTAATAATGGAGTATGTATAGTACTTCCCTGATCAATCACCACAATCTAACAATCTCCCACTTGGGGATTGATCAGACTCTGCACTAAACAACAATCTACGACTTGGAGATTGATCCTATAGCTATGTTGCTACTCCATCAGGATCCCACTGGATCAAACCACCCTTGTCTCTCTTATTCTTTTATTCATGTTCAGTCTAGAAGATCAACAAAGCTAAAGAGGAGTTCAATGTATGTGATGGATTGTCATCTGTATGTATATTGTCCATCTTTAACTGTCCATCATCCAAAACTGACCAAATGAAATGGTACTACAACTGTATTTGTTTGGTCTTCAAATGTAGAGCTGAATTCTTTGCAAGATGAATGACAATCTGACTATCTGTAAACAGATAATTATCCTTTTCAGGGTGTCTCAATTCTTCCAAGAAGAATTGAAGCCATATCATCTCCTTCACTACCTCTGTAGTAGCAACATACTCTGCCTATGTAGTGGATAAAAAATTAACCTTCTGTAACCTAGAAACCAAGACCATGGCTACCCCACCAATAGTAAGGACATAACCTATAGTACTCCACCTAGTATCAATATCCCCTACCAAATTTGAGTCAACATTGCCTTGTAAATTAGTAGTAGAGCCCACAAAGTGTAAACACTTATTGGATGTTGCTCTCAAATATCTAAGAATCCATTTGACTGCGTTGCAATGCTCAATTCCTGGATGACTCATACACCTACTAACGACTCCCACTGTATGTGCAATATCTGGCCTTATACATACCATAGCATACATAAAGCTTCCTATAGCTAAAGTATAGGGTTTCTTTGACATCTTCTCCTCCTCTTCTTGTTTCTTGGGATACATCTCCTCAATCAACTTCAAATGACTAGGTAAATTTGTGCTGATAGCTTTAGCATTTTCCATAGACAAATTTTGCAACACCTTCTCAACATAATCAACTTGAGATCGCATCAATTTCCTATTCTTCCTATCTCTACAAATCTTCATAACAAGGATTTGTTTTGCTGCCCGAAAATCCTTCATATAAAATGCATGTGATAACTAGCATTTCAACCCCTTAATCTGATCCATGTTAGACCCAGATACAAGCATATCATCAACATATAAACATAAAATAATGTAGCTATCATCATCCAACCTCTTAAATTAAACACAATGATCTAAATGACACCTACTATATCATGCTCATGCATAAAACTATCAAATTTCAGATACCATTGCCAAGTGCTTGCTTCAAGCCATATAAACTTTTCTTCAATTTTCACACTAAGTTCTCCTTACGTTTGACCTCAAATCCCTATGGCTAAGCCATATATATCTCTTAATCCAAATCAACATGAAGGAAGGTTGTTTTAACATCAAGTTGCTCTAAAGAAAAATCTTCAGTAACCACAATACTTAAAATAGTATGGATAGAAATCATCTTAACAATAGGAGAAAATATCTCATCAAAATCAATGCCCTTTTTCTATGAAAATCCTATTACAACTAACCTGGCTTTAAATATTTTCTTATCTCCATCCTCTTCTTTTAAGCTATAAACCCAATTATTCTGTAAAGCCCTTTTACCTGCAGAAAACTAGAATAAATCTCATGTCTTATTTTTTAGCAAAGAGTCCATTACATCATTCATTGTAGACTCCCATTGAATCTTAGTATCCACATGCATATTTTCATCATAACATTCAAGTTCACCAGCATCTTTTAGTAAAATAAAATACAAAGAGGGAGAAAATTGTTTTGGAGGTCTAATTTTCCTTTTTCATCATCTAACATTTACTGGTGTTTGTGGTATTTTTTTTTGCGGTTGTTGGACATCATGAGGAATGGTTGGAACATCATCTTTTGGAGTATCATCCAACACTACATAATGATCTTCTTTCTTCTCATACTACTTCAATAGATCTTTGCACAACACTATCTCATTGAATATGACATCCCTACTTCTTACAATTTTATGATTTTCAAAATCCCAAAACCTAAAACCAAATTTATTAATGTCATACCCAAAAAATACACATTTCTTCGACTTAACTTCCAGGTTGGTTCTATTTTTAGAATCTATATGAGCAAATGCTTCACAACCAAAGTTTTTGAGAAAAGAATAACTCACCTTCTTACCAGTCTATGCTTCCTTTGGAATACCAAAATTCAAATGAGTAGACAAAATATAGTTTGATAATATACCCATAGAAGAAATAGTTGACAAGGGAGGAGAAGAGATACCAAGAAATAGGGGAAAAGATGGTGTAGACAATGAAGAAAGAGAAACATGATAGTTCTTTAGAAATTTGGCAATGAAGCAACAATGGATAGCTAAAGCTTTATAGAAACTTACTACAACAATACAAAAGATGAACCCACAAATCAAATAAAACCAAGTCCTAGATGTTGATAGGAGTATAGTACAAAGAGCTTCCTCTTGGACCATTCATAATCCTACATGCCCTACCTTTCCTAAGAATAAACATGAAGATGATAATATTGAAGGAGAGACAACATTTGCAAATCATCTTCTGGTTGTGAATGTTGAATGGGAATCATTGATACTAGAGGTTAGGTAACACCTAAGCTTTGATAGATTTCTAAGTTAAAGGAGAGAGCATTATAAGAAAAGGCAAGATTGAAGACCAAGTGACCAAAATAGAGGTTTGAAACATGCAACACACAAATTCACATTACCTATGTTTGATCATAGTGGGATGGTTACAACTCAATCTTGGACTTATAAGCTAGACACTTTCCAGAATCTTCAACACATGATAGAGGAGAATGATTTTATGTCTTCTACTTCCAATAAGGTGTGTAAAAATTTATATGATGAATTTGATGGACATGAAAACTTGAATCAAGAAAATAGTATGATAGACTTGGGTGATGATTTTTCTGCATCATCCTTACAAAAGGTTTCACTACAAGAGGTTATGGAAGTGACTATAGGTATTGACACTCAAGATACTGGTACCATGAATGGAGATTGCATAAACAGTTTTGATTTTTATGACATCAATTATGAAACCTTGCATCCACAAGGGTCAAATGCTATCCTTGAGATGTCACTTTGTAGTACTCAAGAAAGAGGTGTTAATGATACACTATATGATGTAGATTCTTGCACTGATGAGTCTAATTTTTCCAATCAGACCTTTGTAAATGAGTTTGAAGATTTAGTTGTTGGTATGGAGCCCCAAGATTGTGAGTTAGAGGAACATGTAGTTGAGTTATTGGTTGAAGGACATAGCAGTAGTACCTTGGATGTTGATGTGTGCCTAGATGATAGCACGAAACATAATGCATCTAATTTAGACTCATTTGAGTTGGGGAGCTTGCTTTGGAATGGGCAGTTATGAAGACCTCAAAATTTGATTGAGCCACTTAAGGTGGATATGAATGTTGATGCTCTACATACTACAGTAGCATCTAGTATTTTGATTACATGTGATTAAGGTAAATCTTTATAATGACATGGTATCATTACTGATTTGGTTGAGGATAATTATATTTTGCATCACCATTCTACATATAATGAAAATGTAAACACTATGATAACATCATTAATGACAGCCTTACACCTATTGGTAAAATGAATGATATTAATTATACAAGAGCTAGTTTAGCATACTTTGGCATTAAAGAGGTGAAGAAGTTTGTAGAAATAAATGATGAATGGTTGCAAAAAGCTAAAAATGCTAAATTGGTGGTTGTCAATGTAGGACAACATCTTCAAGAAGTTAAAGGAAAGGTCAATATCCTTAATATAGCAAGGAGAAAGAGGATGTATAACATTAGAAGACTCTTATTCCAAAAAGAGAATGAATCTAAAAATGTACTTGGACTCGATGACAATAATGAAGTTGACAAGTTTGGTCAACTAAATTATTTGGTAAAGATTCCAAACATGAAGACACAAGAACAATTTGAGGGTTCTTCATGTGTGGCTAAAGTTTCTCATAGCCTAGAGACTAAGTTGAAGGTGAAGAAGGATAAGGTTATTGCAACATTATCTAATCTTGACATGATGCACACAAAAATTAAGGATCATATTTGGGTAGTTTAGAAAAAGTTAGATCCAAAAGGAGAATCAATAGAGCCCTAGATAGAAAAACACTTAATGATTTGAGTAGTAACAAGTTTTGATTTTATTGCAAAGGTGTGGATGATGTAAACCATGGTTTTTGATTAAGGCATAAGGGGAATATTTACTATGTTGTGTGGACATATAATGATAATTCTAAATTTTATTTAATTTAAAACAAAAATTTGATCAAGAAGGGCTAGAAGGATCAGAACATGAAGAAGGAAGAGTTGAAAGGGAAGAGTCAATTTAGTTGTAGGAAGCACATCTTAGTAACATACAATGTGAGAGATCCTTCAGGATGCATGGAGTTTTAGTTGGGCAAAAGATCAATACCTTGCTTTATATATGATCCATACATAACATCATTGATGCTTAGTTGGTTGAGAGACACAACATATAGAAAAAGGTCTTTGAGGGTAAAAGAGTAACAATTAAAAATGGCTACACTCTTAGGTGCAAAATGAAGATTTCAGATCTGCCCATGCATTTGACTTTCTTTGAATTTAATACAGATTTTTATATAGTAAACATGGGAGATACTGATATGGTATTGTAGATGACATGGCTTCATGACATAGGTTGTGTTTTGATGCCAATACATGAGGAGCAGCCATATTATGTTTATCATCTAGACATACAACAATTGAAGTAGTTTGTGTTAGCTTTTGTGTACAACAAGTTGTGGATGGGTCATACTCTACATTTGGATGTTTGGGTATTATTGGAAAAGAGACCTTGAATGTCAAGGAATTCAAATGTGAGTTAGCTTCTAGAGAGCTATTGTACATAGGACACATCATTAGTGCATAGGGAGTATGCATCGATTTAGACAAGGTCAAGACAATAATTAAGTGGCCTGTACTTGAGAGTTTCACATAACTTAGAATAATTCTGGACTCATAAAGTTTTTATTGTACATTTGTTAATGTATATATTCATGACATGAAACACCACTTTTTTATCTAACCAAGAAGGGAAATCTCAAGAACTATATTATAGGGAAGAATAAGGGATGGGTTAAGTGGATATGTCTTTGTGAGTACTGCTATAATAACACCTACCATCTTTCTATTTAGATGACACCATTTATGGTCTTGTATGGCTATGAGGCACCCAACTTTCTTGATGTGTTGATGAGTGATAGTAGGCTACCTAGTGTTGGAGCTATGCTACAAGAAAATCAAGATATCATGAGCGTTCTCAAGGAGAATATTTAGAGAGCACAAAACTAGCAGAAGTAATATGCGTAACATAAAAGAGTTGAACATTCATTTGAGGTAGGAAACATGGTGTATATGGTGCTACAACCTTACGGATAGGCCATACTAAAGAAGAATGGTCTGGGGAAACTAAATCTGTGATACTATGAACCCTTCAAAAACATTGGGTGTGTGGGTGAGGTAGCTTATGAGTTAAAGTTATTAGATGATAGTAAGCTCCATAATTTTTTTCATGTGTCATGCCTGGAAAAGGTGTTAGGACACCATATTATTCCTTCTATAGTGCTTCAACCCTTGGATGATGAGGGGAAATCAGTATTGGTGCCAAAGGCTATCATTGATTTTAGGGAAAGGAACTTAAGGCAGTGTACTATACAGGAGTATCTGATGAAATGGAAGGAAATACTAATAAAGGATGTGACATGGGAGAATGAGGAGATTTTGTAGCATCTGAAGTTGAAGTTACTTGAGGACAAGCAATTTTAGGGAGGGCAAATTGTAATGTCCCCATCTTTTTAGAATCTCAATGGAGTTCTTAGTCTTTACATTCTCCAAAGGATAAGTGGAAAAATAAGGAGAAATTTATTAAATTAATTTCTTATAAAGTCATTAAATAAATTTAGAATTAAAAGGTGACTTTATATTTAATTGATTTAGTTAAAAGTGACTAAAGTTAAATGAATTAATTAAAATAATTTTCTAGAAGGTGGAATCAAATATTATTTTATTTCTTCTAGAAGGAGGGCTATCTATTGGAGGAAAGGAATAAATAGGGAGGGCAGCCTCATCGTTGATCATCAAATGTGTTTCTTTCTACTCTTCTAAATAATTTGTGGACCCAAGGATTTCTACAGTTGTTACATTGATATTTGGGAATGACCATTCCCATTGATTTCCATAACTAAGGTGGTGAAATATCTTCCAAAGGATTGCAAGTGTTGGAGAAGACAAATCAATCCTTTCATTGTGTCAAATTTGTGGTCTAGGGTAGGTTTGTTGAGTAAGAAATAAGTTAGATATTGCTACAGTAACACTACTTCAACTTGACACTACTATAGTGATTTTCCATAGTGATGTTGCTATAGTAACACTACTATAGTGTCATTGCAACATTGATTTTGTATATTAAAACTTAGATTTTTTGAGCAATTCTAGATTTTTATCTATTAAATTTTGCACTATTTGATAGTAGATATTTAGGGAATTAGTAGGATTTTTTTAATCTGTTGTAATATGATTTATATCATAATCTTGTCAAAAAGGATTAGAATATCATTGAAAATCATAGTAGGTGTTGCCCTAATGTCTTATTGTTGTGGATGCATATTTTCTCATTTGTAAGCAATTCTATATGTTTCAAAAAAATACAAAAAAACATTTGTTGTTGGTTTTTTGAACTTTTGTAACTATATCAATTAAAGTTTGGCATATATCTAGATATATATCTCTTGTGTGCAAAGTGTGTGACAAAATTCTCAGGTTAGCAATTTGGAAATAAAAAATAGAATTGTAAGGGATGTTATAGTGGTATCAGAGCTTGCTTGAAAAGTGTTTGATAAAATGTCAAGCAATTGAATTAGAGAATAATTTGGTGTTTAATGAAGTTATAACCGATTAGGGTTACTACAACTTTGTGCTCCATTCCTAATTGTTAATTATCCTTCATTAGATCATCTTTGAATTTCTCCAGTCATTGATCTTGTAACAAACTTAATCCTTAACTTCAAAACCTCTCGAACAGGCTCTTTTTTCACCAAATGTCAGCCTCAAATTAAATATTTTCTTATATTTTTTTTTCCTTCTCATGCTTAGTTTACATTACATCTTGCTCAATCAACACTAGACTTGGTTAACATTGAAATTTCTCAATTGACACTAGACTTTCTTTATCTTTTCTTCAAGTACTCGGTGACAATTGTAGTAGCTATGTTGATACTTTGTTCCTTCATTCACCAACAAAATTTTCTTTCTTATACATGATTTTAGAACACTTAATCAAATCATATAAAATAAACAAACCAACATTATACTATCAAGACTCTAACTCATTTAGGTGCCCATTGTATACCATACACTTATCAACAATTACATCATCATACTTTATTTGAATCATCTTCATCAATCAAATGATATGGCACTATACTAAATTAGCATAATGTCTACCTAAAGATTGATATCAATGACAACATAACAATTGATATGACTCTTTCACATACATTAACAACATTATCAGTTGGGGACCTTAAATATTATACTTTTCAAGAGGGATTCCAATAGAGTCCTACTAGGATGTGCCAATACAAATCAGATTAAAAGGTTGTTAGTATAATTTCACAATGGTTCTATAGGTGGTCATTTGTCAGATAGGGTCACAACTATGAAGATAATGAGGGTTGGCTATTATTGGCTTATCTTATTAATAGATAGTCATAAATTTAACAAAGATTACATTCGCTTCCTCTTCATCCTATTTAATCAAATCAACCTTTTACCCAATGGGGTTTGAATTTTATTGGTCCAATAAACCCACACTCTAGTTCTAGTAATAAATGGATCTTAGCAACCACATATTACTTCAAAAGATGGACAAAGGCAGTAGCTTTAAGGGATGTCATCGAGGTTTTAGTGGTTGAATTCCTTGATGGAGTTGTAACCAGATTTGATGTTTCTTCAACCATCATATCAAATAATGAAAAATATTTTGTTGGAACTCATATAAACTCTTTGGTTGTTGAGCATAGAATATATTTGAAGTCTTCATCAAATTATTATGCCCCAAGGAGATGGTATAGCCAAGTCCTCCAAAAATAACCTCATCATAATAATAATAAAACAATTTAGGATAATCAAAAGTGTTGGCATACCAAGTTGAGGATAGCCCTTTGGGCTAATAAAAATACACCCAAGACAGTTATTGGCAACTCACCTTTCATGCAAGTATATGGAGGGAATCAAGGCCTCCTATTTCACTTGAGTTCTCTCTTGAACTAGCTCATAAATTAGAAGTGGTTGAAAATGATGCTATGATAGTCAAGCCAACTAAAGAAATGGAAGCAGAAGAAAAAAGACAATAAGCTATGCATGCACTTGAGGTACACCAACAACATGTCAAAATAAATTTTGACAAAAAGGCTATTGTTAGAGTCTTCAAGGAGGGTGACCTTGTTCTCAAGTGGGATGCAAACAAAGCTAAGTTAGGTAGGCACTCAAAATTTGATGTTGTATGCAATGACCCTTATATTATTACTAATTGCAAAGAAGCCAATGTTTTTCAACTATCTAGGCCCAATTTTGAAGTTCTTTCAATCTTAGTTTATGGGATTCATTTTAAACCTTGCTTTTAGAGGAGGTTAATATCCTTCTACATATTAAAGTAGATGTTTTCAGCTTTCTTAGAAGTGCATGAGAGAAGCTATTCCTCCTAGAGATAACAAGGTTTTTCTTTTTGTTGACATTACCAAGTTGCATATTTTTCATGAAATTATAGGTGGGCTAATGCATCATTCTTGCATCGGTGAATCCATGTCTAGTGGATTGCTAAAGGCTACTAGTCTCATGCTTAGCAAGCAAGAATCTCCTCTTTGTCGCCAAAAATGTTGGCTATTTTACCCACTACTAGACCATAACAGATAACTAATTTGAATTATCTCTTCAATGCTTACACTCTATTATAGTGAGTTAATGCATCATGTTATCTACAATTGACCTTTGTGTTATCCCTTCCAAGCTAATATCAATAAGAGTTTCTTTGATGTGTAGGGGCCAAATAGTTCATTTCATATGTTGGATGTTGACAAATAATCTATTAGATCTTGCCAATATAAGTTCATTAGGGTATTGGATTGCCAAGTTCATCAGGGTATTGGGTATTGTTTCAAAAATGCATATACATTCATTTGGCCCCTTCTATCACTTTTATGCATCAATATGTAACAGAGACCAGATTTTTATCTAATATTTATTCATTTCTGCATCCATAACCTTAACTCTAGTCTAGTTTGAGTTTTTACTCAATTGTAAATTGTGGGTTATGCCCACACCCTATAAATATAATGTGTGTACATTATCCCATAATTTTTTTTTTAGTTCTTTTAGAGAATTTTGTTTTGCAGATATTTTTTCCTTACTCAAAAGAAATTATTGTTCTTCTATCTAATTTCAACCAAAGTAAGCTTGTGTAGTCTTTCTATTTTATTTATTTGAATGTATTCCATCATCTACAACACTATATGATCATGTTAATCTCTGAAAATTAATTTTTTGAGTGAATATCTTATTCTTTGTTTGATTGTATTCATCCTTGACTTTCATTTTTGTGTTGAGGCTGATAAAATATAGATAGTAGTAAGTTTTGTGAGTTCTATTGAATTAAGTTCAATTTTTGGAAGGAGTATATCAAAAAATCTATTTGATGCATCATTGGATTTCCCTTTCAACATTTAATTTTCATGTATCCCTTCTCCCCTTTCCTCAAAAGTTGTAGTTTAGGTGCACCCTGATAGTAACGATGTTGACCTTCTCTGTAGATTCAATCTCTCATTTCGTGTCCCACACTTAGAGATTATTTACAAAAGGTCACCCAAGAATAACATGTCTAGCATGGGTGTGAAATTTTGTGTTGACCATTATCATAAAAAAATTGGAGAGTAGAATTATCATTACTACTATCCTAGTGGATCATGCATCTCAGTTGTACTCCTTTCAAATTGTGTTCCTATTCATCACTTAGATTATTCAAATGATGGGTACGCTTCTAGTTTGAATTCTAATTTTATGGAGAATTTTGCTACTTTAACTTGGGGAATTCACATGTGATCCAATTCTTGAGCCTTGCATTCCCTCTCCTCCTACTAAGATCACATCTAAAATTATAGTTGGTGATACTTGTGTTGCTACATAGATGGCTTCTAGTGATTCAATGAAATAGAACTCCCTTTGTAGACATGGCTTTATGGGGTGACCCCATAGCATACATTGTAGGTTTATTTGGGGATTCCTACACTTCAAATTTTGAAGACACACTTGATTGCATTTATCTTTTTATCTGACGGAGACGATCCTACTTCAATTGTTGCAAGGGAGCACTTCAACCCTCTTGTTCACCCTTTCATGATAAATCTTTCAATTTTTACATTATTGTGGATACTTATCTACACCATGTAGAGGAAATCTCTTCATCTTTAGATGATGTGCTCTTATCTTAAGATGATGTTCTACATCAGATTTTAGGAGATTCTTGTTTGGCATGTTCTAAAGAGCACATGATTATATTGAGAAGGGGAGTGAATAAATATTATAACAACTTTGTCCAATTTAAACCTTTTATCCAAGTAGTTTCTTTAATAACTTGAAATGTTCAAATCAATAATTATGCACATGAACAAAATGACACAAGATTTATGTGGAAACCCAATGTTAGAGAAAACCATGACAAATAACTGCTTTTATATAAACTTCTTCTTCTGTTGTAGGCTCTAACCTAATAGAGGCTCCAACCCCTATGTTTATGAGTGCCAACTCACTGGAAGCTCCAACTCCCACACTTCACAGGTCCCACACTTCATAGGGACTGACCTACTAGAAGAGCCAACTCTCTCTGCTTGTCTTTGTAAGCACCAACCCACTACACACAAACTATTTCCTTTGTATTACCAATGGCTTATTTGGTAGTTCTCATACATAACATTGTTCATTGTTTTCCATAACCATTTTTCTTGTTGAACCAATGCCACATCAACAATCTCCATATAATGTGAAAAATTCAAGGAGAGTCAAAGTCATTTGAAAATTTACCAATCAACATTGGTTGATTTAACTATCATTACATTAACAAAAATGATACATATAAATATATACTCAAATCTAATAGAAACCATAATTTTGTTACCAGATTACCATCACCAGATACAACTTACCAGATGGTCCAATCATGACGACCAAGTTGAAATGAGCTCCAAAACCTATCTAAGAACACAACTGTGAGAATATTGTAGGAGTGCTTTACCACCCTTCCATGAAGTTGTTAAGCTTCCTTGGAATCTTTCCTGACGTGAAAGATACCCAGCTCGGCAATGAGATAGTCTAAACAAGTAAAACTTAGAGGAGTTATGGAACTATGTGACCTAATGAGATTATTTTCTATAGTCATTCACTAAATCATCAACATTACTCAAAAACACCTATAGATCTCTTTCTATCATATTCAAATTTCCACTATGCACTACCAACATATAGGCATACAATTAAAACAACATTGTTAATAATAATATTTATACAATCAAACCACAAGAAATAGATATTATCCTAGAACCGAGTAGAAAATCATTGTAATTACTTCTGAATAGATATATTCCCATCATAAACTATGAATCCACAGCCATGATAACAACAACTCATGCTTTCTAAAATTACTTAATTGCAAGAGTTCATATGATCATCATTATCAGTAGTTATTTGAATAATTGTTTGTATACAATGCACAATGACACAGTCACTATGGAATGTTATAGCATAGTTAAATATTGCTAGTGAAACACGTCTCATTTTTACTTATGACTAGACTTTTCTCAATTATAATATAAAGAAGCAATGTTACTTTTTAATCTGAGAGATGTTTTCAAAACTTAACATAATTCCTATAAAATGTTCTCACAAGTAAAACTTTACACATCACCAAGATTTCACAGTAATAAGATGGAAATTTCTATCAAACTCTAGATGTCAATGAATTGAGTAAGTTTCAGCAGCAAAACCTATCAGATAAGTTGAAGCATTTTAGTTTATATCAGTTAAACTAAAGCTTATTTAATATCTAATATCAACCCATATAATAGGTTCGTCACACTTCTTTACTTATGACAACATCTGAACAACAACTAAGTTCTCACACAGAAAAGGAAGAGGGAGTTGTCCAAGATTTACTAATAAAACCCATTAATCAAGTTAAATTCAAAGTGTTCAATAAAATTTTATTGAGTCTGTCAGTTCTACCTTGATCTGAACTCTTCACTCTTGCTTTTCAAAGTTATCATGTCAAATAAGGTGTGTAATGAAATCAAATCGACAAGGATATTAACATTTCCAAACCTTCAGATGAATATTATAGGCATACGACAGTTCAAAAAAAAGACAATATCCCTCTGCAAATGACTAGACGCGGACGCCACAGACAGATTTTAAACTTGAGAATACTACCTCTGCATAGCTCTTACCCTTGACTGAAAACTCAATATCGAAGTCTCTCCAGGAATGCACAAACCCAAACTGGTCCTGGCACTTCTTTGAACAGCAAGCCAACGTCTTCATACTAAACTGACTTTATTACAACAGCATATTTCTTGTAACCTGCCTAGTATTTCTCCAAGAAGCTCGTCACACAGAAGTGAATTCAACATATCCAGGTTGCTATCCATTGAATCAATTATAATAAAAAAAGAAAAGAACCCAAAATCAAAATAACAACTCACTCGACCCAATGGATTTCTGCAACCTACGAATACCCTTTTACAGTCCTCTGGATAAAAAGAATTGGGATTTTTTAGACACCCTTCGGCTGAAAGGAAATAATTAGCTACAAAACAATACTCTACGCACTGGGAATCAGCAAAAAAAAAATGGCATATTTTAACATCCTTTGATGGTTATGAACTAGAAAGGGCGTAGAAGCAAGAAATGAACTACAGAGAAAACGTTAAGAATCATAGCTTGCCTCAATCTGCACAATAACTTGTCGAGACTCAAGACGGAAGTTTGGCTTTAGCTTCGTCTCCTCGCTCGAAGAAACATAAAATAATATTTGCGTGGAATATGTCCATTATGAAACTTCATGGTGGATTCCTCTTGCCAAATAATTTGGTTTGAAAACAAATAAAACTCAGACAATGGCTCATGTGAGCAAAAGAACCTGTAGAACTTGACGTGCTTGGCAATCTCCCCTTGCTCGCTGCTTCTAGCTCCTTCTTGCAATCGCCAATGCTCTTCACGTTGCTTCTCTTCTTCCTTGCAGTTCGTCTTATGGTGCTATCATAGCTTGCAAAGGAGATTTTTTTATTTTATTGTCTTAGCCGATTGCTCTATATTTAAAAGCAGTGCAGTATGATATTAAATGAAGTGTACACGCCAGGGATAAGACGCCCGAGGCCTCCCTATTGACCGGATGGAAAATACAATTACCTTAACTGATTCAGTCTGATAAATATGGTCCAAGAAAACGGGCAAAGTTAACGTTCCCCACTATCTCAAATATTTTCATTTCAATTTTATTTTTGAGATCAAATTACACGTGGCAATAAGATTACCTATTTAGTCGGTACATAAGGAAACGGATTGTTACACATAACCATTTTTCTTGCTGAATCACCGTTTCTATTTAGTGCTGAAGCTTCATTCTTCAACTCCAAACGACATCTGGTTGTCAGTAATTTTATCGTTGTATTCAATCATTCTCCATTATATAGAAGGCTTCTGCCGTAGCACACTACCCTTTTACTTTATTTTGTCTTCACTAAATTGAATCGCATAGATTTGTTTCTGCCTCGGTCTTCCCCAGTTTATTGCTGCTGTTTATACTGATATAATCGATAATTGTCTTTCATCCATAATGATTCCCACTGTGCGTGTCACTGTCTTAAATGTTTTTGATTGATTCTTGTCAAGTTGTCACTGACGATTCTTCAGCCCAACGACATCTGTACATCTTCCCGTCAATCCTTTCGGCTTCCGTTAGCTTATGTGTAGTTGCTTCTACGTGGCTACCATATTTGGTAAACTTATCGCTCCATAGTTTGATGATGACCGAATATGATTTGGTTGACTGATTGTTTCTTCCACCCTTTACACATTTACATGGACGCCTTAAGATCAGATCTCTGATTCATGCTTCCCCAGCGGCTCTTACGGTGCTTCCATGTTTATGCCTACATTAATTCCTGTCTTCTTTTGATCACGTGAATATTGATGATACTATTCGATTCATGCATATATACTGAAATTCGATTCAGATTATTATTCATACTGGAACTGCTGTTATCTGTTATCTTTTGGCTGATACTATTAAATCAATACTCTCTTAAGCAAGAGATGTCGATTATCCTATGCCTTGCATTTTTGTCTTCATTGTAACTTCTGTCCATTTATTTACGGATGCTGGGGATTTCTATCTAGATAAGGAAATTGCCATTGTCGTTGGTTAATAACCTGTATAACTAGGTATAAGTCATTGTCATTTATGAACTTGTCAATGATATGGTTGCCATCGAACTATCCATGTTGTTTATAATATATGAGGAATTCTGTAGAAGCGTTCATGTCCTTTATACAAAATAATGTCTTCTTTCAAGAAAAAAAGATTCTGTTTAAATCCATTCTTTGATTCTTTTACTTCTCGAACAGTGTAGTCTTTTATTCACTGTTTGGAAACTAACATTGCTGCATTACATAAATCTTCACTTTTAAACGTAATCACTGCCTTAGGTATTTTCCTTTACTTTGTTTGCTTTTCCATGTGTACTGATACAGATATAAGTCCATAAAGGGCTCACACTTTGTAACAATTGTTTTATAGCGGTTCATATATTTCTTCATATAGATGATATCATAGGATATAATATAACTCTGATCAATATAATGCTGAACTTTCATTTTCATCTCTGATTCAACAATTTTTATACTGATAACAATTTACCGAAACTATCTTGTCCATATAAACTTTCAAACAATTCCCTTATTCTTTCTTTGACATTTATGATAATGAACTTTGTCTTTTGCATCTTTGACATCAATGCCAACATTTCCATTAGTATCCCTGATTGGCTTTGACATCAATGACAATACTTTCATCAATCTCCCCCTTTGTCATTGATGGCAATAATAAATCTTTTAAATCCCGTCCTTTCAAACCCTCTTCCCTTTTGATATCAATGGCAAAGGGCTGACTATCAAAACTAGTCATCATATACTCCCCTATGAAAGTTTACTTGTACTCCAACTAAGAAGAATTTTAGAATTCTCCTGCTTACTCTTATTTGTTCATTTCATGCATCTACTTCTTTGAAAATCCTTATCAAGACTTTGACATCAATACAATCAGATTTTCATCCTCTTGAATGTAATCTTCAAAACATCAACTATCCCACTCTTGAACCATCTTGCTCTTTTTCTCCAAGGGACTAGTAGATATCTCTTATGTATCTCTCCCTAAGTTCATGCATCTCCTATAAAACTAGGAGGTATATAAATTGTAAATTGTACTAGGAATGATTTTCTCATCTTCTTTAGTTATCTTTTTTCTTCAAACTATTGAAGCTCTTCCATTATGATTATTTTGCCTCAAAATTTCTCTTGTATCCTTTGTGTGATTCCACAAACTCATGTTTGTAGTGTTGCACTATGTGACCATCACGATTTC
The DNA here is from genome assembly GCA_028749045.1 of Cupressus sempervirens. Lineage (NCBI taxonomy): Eukaryota > Viridiplantae > Streptophyta > Pinopsida > Cupressales > Cupressaceae > Cupressus > Cupressus sempervirens. The sequence continues at coordinate 830,059,197 of CM053785.1, read as the reverse complement.
TCCTTCTTCATCATTGAAAGCTTTTATTTTGTGTTCTTTACTCTCTCGTTCCATGGCCATAACAATTGCACGAGTAACAATATCCATAGAAGTTACGTCACATATTAGATATATTCTCATGTCTATGAAGGTTTAAGTTCAACTCCCTTGAATTTCGTGAATGAATCTTCTATACAACAACCTTCTTTAATGAAGCCTTTGAATGTATGATCTTGTTTGTTATCTTTTGCTTCAAATCATACTCCTATCTTTCTTGCAAATTGGTCTTTGACTATCAATGATATTAGTCAAAATTTCAAAGACCTTTTCAAATTTAAGACCAATATTCAATTTGACAATGGTTTTCTCTAAATCATTTTTCAACATCGTAGCTTCCTCTATTTTGGCATAGTATTCGTCTTTAGAATTTAACTTTCTCATAATCTTATGTTGAGCTTGTTTGCTTCTTCTAATTGTTCTTTCAAATTCTAAATTACCTTGTTTGCTTTTGTTTGGGCTTCATACAATCCTTCCATTTGTGGTTTCTATTTTGCAATCCTCTTCTTAGGATTTTCATTTTTGTTGTAAGCATAGCCAAGTTCTTCCATGAAATCAACTTTCTCTTCCTCTTTGTAGGCATCTTCTTCATAATTTGTAGATGTAGTAGATCCTTTTTTGAGTTTTCATCATCCGAAACCTCATTTGTAAATGATTTATTATCTTCGTCTATCCTATCTTTTTCATCATTCATGATGTCATCTTGATTTGTCACACCATCATTTTCTATTGCTATATGTATTCTAAGTGCCACCTCATTGCATATACTTGCCTTATTACAAGTATTTCATTATCATTACACACACACACACACACACACACACACACACACACATACATATATGTATATATATATATATATATATATGTATATGTATGTATATATATACATATATATATATATGTATATATACCTATATATACGTATATATATATACATATATGTATACATATACGTAGATATATATGTATATAGATACATATATATATGTATATGTATGTATATATATATACATATATATATGTATATATATCTATATATACGTATATATATACGTATATGTATACATATACATAGATATATATATGTATATAGATACATACGTATATGTATGTATATAGATATGTACATATATATATATATATATATATATATATATATATATAATCATCACTGTATATAGAGTCAGCTCCTATTTCAAAGAATTCACTATCGATCACTTCATCTCTATTAGTTGGTGCATTCTTATTAATACTCTTCTTCCAATTTCCTTTTCTCTTATTTCCTTTCAAACTCACACTCACTGTTTTTCTACTTTTTCACACATTGCCTTAAATATATATAAATTTTATATCACACACATTAAATTTTCAATATAGATGTATATTTATACACCTTTTCTAAAGTTGAATCTATTCTTTAATACTTAATCAAACCTTCCTTTATGAATTCTCATATTTTTCTTTGAATATTGAGTTCTTATTCACCGCTCTTCTTTCAAATTCCCCTTTGTTGCTCATATTCTTATATATTCTTATATCGTATAGAAGAGACATCTTTTAAGCTTAGGTTACCAATTTTAGTTTGATTTGAAATATGGGTTTGAAGAGTCAGTTCACTGGTACATCAAAGTTTTGGAAAGGTTTTTGGGTCCATTTGTACAAAAGCATATATATATGAAGCCTACAAGCATAGAGTATCCTAAAATCATATGATTTAATCTTAGTTAATCATTTAAACAACAAAAACACAATAGGCATAAACTTTAAACATTTAAATTGTAATTATAACATCATGAATCAAGATCATACCATCATATATTTCAATTAAAAAATTTCAAGTTCAACATCAAAGATTAGAAACATTAAAATTAAATCATGATCCATGAAGCATAACAACAAGTTCGAGTATCATTTTTTCAAGTTCAAGTTTCAACTAATAATAATGTATAAAATTTTAATATTCATGTTCGTCATCATCATCTTCTTCTTCTTGTCATAGTCCTTCTGCATTAGTTGAATTAGCAATAGAGTTAAGGCCAATAGGATCAACACCAACAACAATAGCATGCACATCAAAATCTTCAAAGTCTTCAATTTTAAGATGAGAAGCAAAAGCATCCATGTCCACCAACTCTACATCTACATCCCACCTCTTTGTCTCTGCTTCTTTGTATTCTTTAGTCTTGTGTGAGAGGAGACACAAGTTGTAATGCACAAACACAAATTTCTTTGCTCTTTTTTATGTTAGAAGCCAAAATAGCCTATTTACACTCACTTTTTAGGGTTGTGGACCTCAAAACATTATCAATTTTTTTAATAAAAAGTGACATAAAGTTGTCCAAAACTGAAAATTTTCCTAGGTTTGCCTGAAATTCGATCTAGGCAATAAAATTTGCCTGGGTTCGATTACCTAGAATCTAGGCTCAAAACACCTCAAGGGAATTGGAGCCCTGGCTAAATTTTGCTCTGAACCAAACTAGTATTTTGAATTGATTCGAACCTAGGTAACTAACCTTTTAAGAAAAGAGGCATTACTCATTTTTTAATTAATATTTAGTAATGGTCAAGTCTCTTTCCTTAATTATTTTTATAAACAAAATACACAGTAACCATCTAGAACTGTTATCTCTAAAAGTTTCACTGTTGAATGAGTTCTAAAACTTAGTCACTTCAAGAAATATGGAAATACTCCTGGGTTTTTGGGTTACTTAAAACTAGAGTAAATCTTCGGGTTCTAGGCTAACTTTCATGAGATGCTTTCACCTAGTTCCTCTTCAAAGATAACTTAAAAATTGGGAGGGAAAGAGATAGAAGGGTAAAAAAATTAAAACTTAAGGCTAAGGTGATCCACCAAAATTGAAATGAGATTGATATTCTTAACACAATGAAACCATCCTGAAAGAGTTCAAATATGACTTAATTCTGATAACAAATTACTCATTTTGCAAATGCTAAAAAATTGTGGGTTCTCACTTAGGACTCAAGAATGAATGACAATAATGACAACAAATCAATACTTTTCATACAACAAGATGAAACTCATAAAAGGTCTTCAAACAACTCTTACATTTGAAGATTCAAAGGGTGAGATGATAATATTCACATAATTGTTACAAAGCAATTTGTATGCAAACTATGAAGGATTCAAGAAGAAATCACAACAATAGCTCTCTTACAAAAAATTAGGAACCCTTACAAATGAGCCTTAAGCTCATTCTTATGTTTTCTTCAGTTCAACTGCATGATTAATGCAAACAATCTCTCCTTGGTCAAATTTAGCCTTCAAGGTCAATTTTGAACCCCTAAAAATGTCTTCAATAAGTGTACAAGTGGCCTCAAAAGTCATGCCTCAACAATATCAACATGGCCCCTCATTAATGCACTCTTATCTCTCAAAATATCCCACCAAAAGCCTTTGAAAAGTAATAACTTTCTGACTATCAAATCCCATCAATATGACCTTAGACACCTTGCCATAACTTTCCAAAATATCCATGTTTGACTTTTAGAGATAAAAATAAATATCTTATCTTGCACTTAATAATAATAATTATTAAATAACTTATAATATATTTACTTAATAGATATCAATTAAGTAATGAACTATAAACTATTTAATACACTTATTAAATAATTATCAGATAATTTATTATTTATTATTTAAAAAAATTAATTACATTAATAATACTTATTGAATGATAATTAAATCACTTAATAATATTATTAAAATAATAATGTTCATTAAAAGTAATAGATTATAAATTATTTAATAATTCTTTATTAAATGATTAAAAAAAATTAAAATTATTTTAAAAGCCAATTACTATATTTACCATTTTACAAATAATAGCAAATAAACGATTTATAAAATATCATTCATATTAAAAAAAATACAATAGAAACTTATAAATTTTTAAAATTAAAAAAATCTAAAGCTTGTTGTTATCGTTTCCAAAAATATGGAAGTTCTTTGTTGATTTCTCTTTAGATCTTTAGATGTACTTTTGTTGATGGTATTTTAAACTTCTAAATGCTTCATTTACTTTGCTTCCATTGATGGTAGAGTCTGTAGCTGCAACTTTATTTTTATTCTCTTTTATGAAAAATAATGATGTATTGCATATGTATCCTTGTTGCTTTCTAACCCTTCAATTTGCTGTAAATCTAACTCTTGTATTTAGTTGAAACAAAAAAGTACCATTTATTGATATAACAATAGGTCTACCTAAATTCAACTAAGGCAAAAATTTAGATAACAAGAACAACACTCGCAGTTCTCTTTAATTGAATTGATTTTTCTTCATTGCAATAGATCACCTTATTGGTGTATTTATCTTTTTTTTTACAATAATAATCCACACTTGAAAAAAATTAATCAAATCCTCTTTAATTAGAACCTAAGTATAAAGCTTGTTTCCGGTGACCTTTTCAAAATATATATCAAACTGTGTGTGTATATATATATGTCACTGCTTCATATTTTTAATTGTATGATATGTTGACTTGTTTTTTTTTTTGAACCCGTACTCTATTTCCTTTGTATTACCAATGACTTTCTTGGTATCATCATTTTTCATGCTGAATCACCGTTTCTATTTATTGTTGAAGCTTTCTTCTTCAACTCCCAATGACATCTGGTTGTGAGTATTTTTATCGTTGTATTCAGTCATTCTCCGTTATATAGAAGGCTTCTGTAGTAACACGCTAACTTGGAATTTTGTATTGTCTTGATCCAATTTAAATGTATGGATTTGTTGTTGCCTTTGTCTTCCTCAGTTTTTCGCTTCAACATTACCGGAGCGCTTGGCAACAGTCCATCAACATCTTCAAACACATTATGATTGTTCTGCATGCCATGACCCTCAGGCTCATGAAGTCTGTCGCAAGAAAAGTAATTCCCAATATGGTGGAATTCATCGGGAGTGTATGAGGGAGTCCGCCTAGAAGAAAACAGACGCTGATGGCCTGCATATTCAATAGGTTCTACTACCCGAGTGGAGGCTCCACGCATGTGAGAAGTGTGCGGGTTGATGAGGAATGACTCTGTATCACCGTGGGCAGATGCATAGTCTTGCCGTGTGGAGAAGAGTATAGCCTGCGTATCGTAACAGTGACCGGGCAATTGACCCTCTCCCCGATTGCTGTGAAGCTCTGTCGCTGTGAAAAATTTAACTATTGTAATCACTGATTATTAATTTCCTATCATAAATGATTATTAAACTGCTGAAAATAAATTTTCAACTAATATCAAAAAATAACACAACTGCAACTTCACTTATAAAATACGGAAAGAAATGAACAACACAATGAACACAATATTTTCGGACAAATTGTCCCTGAAAAAACCCCTAAGGGAAAACCAGTTCTACAGATGAGAAATTATATTAAACTTCAGCAAATCAAGAGATATAAAATTCCTTACCTCTTACTGCCAGAATTCCGACAGCCTCCTAATTTATCTCGCTGATATTTCCCACTGCTATTCCCTTGCTAACACCGCAAGACTATTTTCTAACACTGCAAACGTTTCTCCAAATTTCATACTCTCCAAATGCCCCCTTGACCTCCTTTTATACTACTCCTATTGGTAAACCAATGGCTGAGATTGATTTACAATCGACAGTTGAGATTAAAACAACTTAACAACCCTAACCAAGTCGATTTCTAGTTGTTTCCAAAAGTGGTCATTTAATTAACAAATATTTGTTTCTAATCTAACCAATTAGTTAGCAAAACAATTACTTGCTAAATAATAGCAAATAGACAAATAGTTGTCCAAAGCTAACAAGACTAACACTCCCTCTTAGCGAGGAAGCTATTCTGTAGGACACCTAACTTATCTCTGAAGAAGATAAATTTTGCCTTCCCCAATGCCTTAGTCAGAATTTCTGCTACTTGCTCCTCTGTAGGTATGTACTGTAGCTGAACAACTCCCCTTTGTACACAATCTCTGATGAAGTGATATCTGATATCTATATGTTTAGACCTATCATGAAACATTGGATTCTCAAACAACTTGATGCAACTCTGATTGTCATAATGTATCACAGTAGTCTCAACCTTCTGACCAAACAAGGCTACTAACAACTTCCGAAGTCATATAGCTTGACATGTCGCCATGCTAGCTGCTATGTATTTTGCTCTTTCTAAACTTAGAGCCACAAACTTTTGCTTCCTGCTGAACGAAGATACAACTCTTGACCCCAAACTGAAACAACACCCTGAAGTGCTCCTTTTGTCCATTGTACTGCCTGCCCAATCTGCATCAGTATAGCCTATCAAACTGATACCTTCACCTTGAACATATCTGATCCCATACTCGAGTGTATCACGCATGTAATGTAGCACATGCTTAGTTTCTATCCAATGCATTCTCTTTGATTCAACCATGAACTAACTAAGAGAGTTTATTGCAAATGCTATATCTGGTCTAGTGTTGACCAAATACATAAGCGAACCAATCAACTGTCTATATAAAGTGGGATCTACATCCTTCTCCTTAGATGTATCTACCTTCCTCCAATTCGTAATCATGGGTGTAGACATGGCTTTGTAATCCTCCATCCTGAATTTCTTCAAGATTTCAATACAATATTTCCCTTGATCAAGGAAAATCTTCCCATCTCTCTGCCACACTTCCATGCCTAGAAAGTAGTGCATAAGTCCTAAATCCTTCATCTCAAACTCTTCTGCAAGGTTCCTCTTGCAATCCACTATGAGCTCTAGTGAACCTGTAAGCAATAGGTCATCCACATAAAGAACAAGAATGAGAATCTCACCCCCAACCATCAAGTAGTAGAGGTTAGCATCTGCTTCACTCTTCACAAAGCCCATTTTTTGCAAGTATGTATCAATGCGCTCATACCACGCTCTAGGAGCCTGCTTGAGTCCGTACAATGATTTCTTCAATCTGCACACGTGGGTCTCTTTGTTGTGTGCGACAAAGCCTTCTGGTTGTTCTATGTATACCTCCTCCTTCAACTCACCATTAAGGAATGTTGTCTTGACATCCATTTGATGGATTTTCCATCCCATCTATGCTGCAAGTGAGATTACAACTCGTATAGAAGTATACCTGGCAACTGGAGCAAATGTCTGCTCATAGTCTATTACCTCCTTTTGAGAGAACCCCTTTTCCATGAACCTTGCCTTGTATTTCTCGATGCTACCATCTGCACCATGCTTTATCTTATAGATCCAATGTGATCCAACTACAACTCTATCTATTAGTCTAGGTACTACCTCCCACACATCATTCTGCATTATTGAACAATATTCCTCAACCATAGCATCTCGCCATACCTGATGTTCTGCAGCTTCCTGATAGCTAGAAGGCTCACTATCTACCAACTGACTAACTAATGTCACATAGTCATTGAACTTGGTTGGTTGTGTTCGCTATCTAGTACTCTTCCTAGGAGCTCCCACAAACTCCTAAGTATCCCTTTGTGTATCTGAAACCACACGGTTCCCCCTGCCAACTGTAGAGGATGAAATGTCAACCTCTATGTCTTCTAGATACATTTCTTGTTGCACCTGTTGCTCCATACTCTGTGAATCTGAACACTAACTAAGTCTACACTCATACTAGTAACTTGATGCAGGAGCATCTTGCATGGAAAAATAAATAAAAATATTGTGGAGGAGAGAGAAAGTGACAAAAATTAGAGGAGAAATAATAAAAAAATAAAAAAAGGGAAAAAGGAGAAAAGAAAAGAAAAGGTGATTTCTATTTTCAAGGTGCATAGGTGGCATAATAGAAACAAAATAAAAAATAAATAGTTTTCATTCCATTTATCGAGGTGAGTGGGTAGAATTTTAGAAAGTTATGAATATTGTAGAAAGTTTTGGAAGTTGTAGAAGGTTGTGGAGGAATTCGAGAAGGTTGTGGATAAATCATGTATTGGGTGGTAAGTGCCTATTTAAGCAAGGCATATGAACATTTCTAATCAAGCTTGGAGAAGCTCAAGGAGAAGCTTGAGAAGTGCAAGTTTGAGAAGTAGAAGCTAGAAGGTGTGAAGACTTCAAGGTGTGAAAACTCTAAAGGTGTAGCTCTTCAAGTAGAAGTTATTGGTGAAGCTCTTGGTGTGAAGACTCTTATTTAGAATTTCTCTTATGTTAAAGAAGTCATATCATCTTGTGGGTGTTGTAACGATTTTTCAAGTATAATAAAATTATTTGTGAAGCATTTGTTTTCTTGGTCTCTATATTGTTGCATTCTTGGTTGTGAGTTGTTAGAGTGGTGTGGCCCTCTATCAAGTGCTATCAAAGTGGAAGTTCCTGAGTGTACAAGCAGATCACCGAAGTGTGAGGCAGTTTGTACCAGGACCTTGGTTGGGTGAAGTTTATCAGAGTAGGAGTTCCTGAGTGTGTGGATAGATCGCCGAACGTGAGGCAGTTTACACCAGGATTTGCAAGAAAGGTTGATCTTGTGGCTGATTGATCTTTTAGATTGGTGGATTTGTTTTGCTTAGGGTTTTCTAAATTTTTGGAAGATGCCTCCAAGAGGATTGGACCCTAAGATGATTGCAAAAATCCATGATATAGTAGAGAGGAATTTTTCTAAGATGTTTGCTCGGTTGGATGCTAAAGCTAAGAAGGTCAAGGTGGAAGAGGATGCTTTTGTTGATCAAATTATGGAGTCTGATATAGAACCTGTAGAGCAACTAGAGGTTGTTGCTGAAGATATGCCTAATATTGTTGATGTTGGGACAGAGGTTGGTTTTCATGATTAGTTGGTTGAGTCTGACATGGAGACTGTAGAGCATTTGGTTGTGGATGATCTAGTTAATGTTGGTGGTGACCTGTTTGTTGCAGAGCACTTGATCGTGGATGATCTGGTTGGAGGTGAGTTATGTATTGCAGAGCATCTTGTTGTGAGCAATGAAGTTGCTGGTGTTGAGAGTTTGGCATGTATTGATGGTGATCTACATGTTGGTGTTGATGTGGAGTTTGTTATTGTTGATGTGGGGTTTGTTGCTATGGGTGTGAATTCACTAGTTTCTAATGTGAATGAGGGTTTGTTGATGAAGAATTATGTTCAGTTTGTTTCTAGGAGTGAGCATGCTAATTGGATGGTTGAGATTCTGGTGTTTGATAGAGTGATGCAGATGTGGAAGATTTGTATGGTGGTTTTCTTGTCTCTGTTGAGGTGGAAACCTTTGGTGAAGATGAAGATGGTGGTAGATATTTCTTTTGGCATCAAAGTGTGGGATGCACTTTTCTATTTACCAGGGGAGTCTGATGCAGGAGCATCTTGCATGGAAAAAAAAAAATTTGAAAAAAAAATTGGAAAAAAAAGAAGAAAAAAAAAATTTGTGGAGGAGAGAGAAAGTGACGAAAATTAGAGGAGAAATAATAAAAAAATAAAAAAAGGGAAAAAGGAGAAAAGAAAGGAAAAGGCGATTTCTATTTTCGAGGTGCATAGGTGGCATAATAGAAAAAAAATAAAAAATAAATGGTTGTCATTCCATTTATCGAGGTGAGTGGGTAGAATTCTAGAAAGTTATGAATATTGTAGAAAGTTTTGGAAGTTGTAGAAGGTTGTGGAGGAATTCTAGAAGGTTGTGGATAAATCATGTATTGGGTGGTAAGTGCCTATTTAAGCAAGGCATATGAACATTTCTAATCAAGCTTGGAGAAGCTCAAGGAGAAGCTTGAGAAGTGCAAGTTTGAGAAGTAGAAGCTAGAAGGCATGAAGACTTCAAGGTGTGAAAACTCTAAAGGTGTAGCTCTTCAAGTAGAAGTTATTGGTGAAGCTCCTGGTGTGAAGACTCTTATTTAGGATTTATCTTATGTTAAAGAAGTCATATCATCTTGTGGGTGTTGTAAGGATTTTTCAAGTATAATAAAATTATTTGTGAAGCATTTTTTTTCTTGGTCTCTATATTGTTGCATTCTTGGTTGTGAGTTGTTAGAGTGGTGTGGCCCTCTATCATAACTATACTTGAGCTTTGTTTCCCTTGACTTGGTCTTGGAGCTTCTGTTGGCTGCTTACTCTGATCATCTGCTAGCAAATCTCTAGATCTCTCGAATGCCTTGTCCTCCATGAACTTGACATCCTGTCTGACAATAATTCTTTTAGTCTCTGAAATGAAAATCACGTATGCCTTTGAGGTCTCACTGTACCCAAAAAAGTACCCCCTCTCTATAGTTTGATCTAACTTTGTATGTGTATCTCCAAGAATATGGCAATATACCAAACTCTCAAATATTATAAAGTGACTAACATCTGGCTTCTTCCCTATGAAAGCCTCCTCTGGTGTCATGTTCCCTAGCACCTTGTGTGGAACTCTATTCTGGATGTAGACTGTTGTATTACACGCCTCTGCCTATAAGTAACAGGGCATGTCCTGGTCATGTAGCATAGCTCTTGCTACCTCCGATATAGAATGGTTCTTCCTCTTAGCAACTCCATTCTGATGTGGATTGCAAGAAACAGTCCATTCTTTCTTGATTCCTTCTCTGGTGCAGAACTCTTGGAAGACATTTCCTTTGTACTTGCCTCCATTGTCTAACCGAAGAACCTTTATCTTCTTTCCTGTCGAGTTCTCCACAAGAGCTTTGAACTCTTGGAATTGACTAAAAACCTCATCCTTAGTCTTCAAGAAGTATATTCAGGTCTTTCTAGAAAAATCATCAATAAAAGTAACACAATACTCATATCCTTTGAGAGATTTCATCGACATCGGTCCACAAACATCTGAATGTACTAGATCAAGAACACCCTTAGATCTAGTGTCACTCCTTGGAAAAGATGCTTTTGCAAACTTCCCCAACACACATCCTTTACATACATCATAATGCTCTGTGCTCACCTTTGGAACACCTATCACCGTCTCACGAAGCAATCTAAGTGCTCCATGATGAATATGGCCCATCCTCCTATGTCATAGCTCTCCAAGATCTCTAGGATTACTGTTGCTCATAAGTGCCTTAGGAGTATCAAACTGCAATCTATAAAGGCAACCACTCCTAACTCCAATAGTTATGGGTGATTTCTAATCCTTGTGCTTAATCAACACATTTGTTCGTCTAAAGAGTACACTATACCCCCTATCCTGAAGAATATATATAGAAATCAAATTCATACCTAAGCTTGGCACATATAACACATCATGAAGTGAAATTATTTTTCCATTCTCCCTCTGAAACTGAACAGTCCCTTTCCCAACAGGGTTGAGTTTGGACAAGTTTCCCATAGAAATTTGGATGTTGGTGTCCTCCTCCTTGTAACTGGAGAAGTACTCTCTAACTCCTGTCATATGAAATGATGCCCCACTATCTATATACCAAAAAAACTATGAGGTTGAGCTAACCATACAAGCCATGAGTGCAAACTCATCTTCCATTCTACTGGAGAGTTCTTCCGCACTTGCTGAAGCTGCCACCTACTTCTTACCCTTCTTCTGCTCTAGAAAATCACTGACATAGTGGCCAAACTTGTGACATCCAAAGCACTTGACCTTAGAAAGGTCCTTCTTCTTCTTCTCACTTTGTGAATTTAATCCTTTACTAGATCCCTTCTTTGCTTTCCCTTTACCCGCTAGGGCAACATTCTCTTGTTCCACCTCATTTTTCTAACTCTTGTTGGCCCCATTGACAAGACTTAGTCTAAACTCCTCCTAAGTGGAATCAGTTCATAGTCGATCCCAACTTGGTAAAGTATCTGATCCACTAACAACTTGAACAAAGACACTCCATTGTTTAGTAAACCCATTTAGGGCTATTCTCACTAGCTCGTCATCACTAGGGCTATCTCCAACAGCTGCTACTTCATCCTTGACAAGTCTGAGCCTGGTAAGGTAACTTGTGACGTCTTCTCCTTGATTCATCTGGGTATTCTTTAGCTTCTCTCTGAGAATCAACTTCCTGTTGGTGGTAGCATTTTGGTATAGATTCAGAATGGCATCCCACATCTTCTTCACCATATCTAGCTCTGCGATATGTGGAACAATATGATCCTTGACACCATCAAGGATAATCCTCCTCATTTTGGCATCATCCTTTCTATATGCTGCAAGCGGGGTTGCATCCATTGGTACAGGTACAACATTGGTAGCATAATCCTTGATACCATTCTCTTCCAACAATAAAAAAATTCTAGCCTTCCAAACACCAAAATTTGAGGCACCATCCAATCTATCCTGATCTCTCAAACCAGCTGAAGCCATCTCAAGGGTTTAAAGCAATAATAAATCTAAAGAGATCAAAAAAATTTTCCTAGGGTAAAACTTTTCTACCCTTAACAATGCTTTGATACCATGTGAAAAATTTAACTATTGCAATCACTGATTATTAATCTCCTATCATAAACAATTATTAAACTGCTAAAAATAAATTCCCAACTAATATCAAAAAATAACACAATTGTAACTTCACTTATAAAATATAGAAAGAAATGAACAACACAATGAACACAATATTTTCAGACAAATTGTCCCTGGAAAAACCCCTAAGGCAAAGTCAGTTCTACAGACGAGAAATTATATTAAACTTCAACAAATTAAGAGATACAAAATTCCTTGCCTCTTACTGGTAGAATTCTGACAGCCTCCTAATTTATCCCACTGATATTCCCCACTGTTATTCCCATGCTAACACTGTGCCCTTGCTAACACTGTAAGATCATTTGCTAACACTGCAAACATTTCTCCAAACTTCATACTCTCCAAATGGCCCCAAGACCTCCTTTTATACTACTCTTGTTGGTAAACCATGGCTAAGATTGATTTACAATCAATAGTTGAGATTAAAACAACTTAACAACCCTAACCAAGTCGGTTTCTAGTTGTTTCCAAATTAACAAATATTTGTTTCTAATCTAACCAATTAGTTAGCAAAACAATTACTTGCTAACTAATAGAAAATTGACAAACAGTTGTCCAAAGCTAACAAGACTAACAGTGAAGGGGGCTTTGAAACCAACTATCACTGTTTCCTTACGATATCCCGTGTCCTGCTTCAGGCTCGTGGAGTCCAGCGTGAGTCTTAGACTTCTGTGCATCCTAGAAACTATGTTCTTTACCGAAAACATTACCACTAGTATACTATTGACTGCAGAGTGGAGGACATGGATATGTAGTGTCAATCCCCCGTAGATCATGGTGCTAAAAAATGGAATCCTCAAACCTTTGAGTAGAGCACAAACCTTGCTCATCACCATGAGTTAGAGCATCATCTCCGTTGCATGGGAGAGTGAACTGTGACCTAGCATGAGTTGTCCTATATATGCCATCACCGATCTCTTCCTATCTTCTTACAACAACAACTTCACTAGAAAACTGTCCCAATTGCCCAATATGGTCAAAGGTTCCCCTTCTTTTGTGCTCTATCTATTGTGATGAGGGTAGAGTATGAGAGGAAGATTGTGAATCACTGCTAACATTAGGAAATGGAGCTAAAATAGAGGTAGGAGTGGAAGTTATAGGCTGAGACTAAGATTAAGAGTTTAATGAAGAATTATTCTCATTAAATAAAGGCATAGGAATAAAATCTTGAAAAACTCTTTCTTGTGGTGCTAATTGAAGAGCCGAAAACTTCATTTCATTAAATACCATATCTCAACTCCATACAATCTTCTTTGCAACAGGATCCCATAGTCAAAATCCATAATGATCTTCACCATAACCCATGAAGATACACTCCTATGATTTTGAATCTAGCTTGCTCCTTTTTTCTTTAGGAACACGAACAAATACTTGACACCCATACACTCGCAGATGTGAGTAGGAAATCCTTCTACTCAGCCATTCCTCCTCTAGAATTCCAAAGTCCAAATGAGATGAATGACTTTGATTAATCAAGTATATTGTTGTATTGCAGGCCTCCGCCTCGAATTCTTTGCCTAAACCAGTCTTAGATTGCATACATCAAACTTTCTCAAGTATAGTTCAATTTAATTTTTCCACTGCCCCATTTTCTTGAGGGGTGAATAGCACAACTTTCACCCATCGAATACCATGATTTGCACAAAATTTATCAAACTCGAAGGAAAAAAATTCACCTCCATTATCTGATTTTAAAAATTTAATTTTGTGCCCGCTCTGATTTTCATCAAGCACTTTAAAAAATTTTAATTTGGAGAAAACTTCAAACTTTCTAGACATCATAAAAACCCAAACCTTTCTAGTACAATCATCAAGAAAGGAAACAAATAAATTTGCACCTCCATGGGAGGTTACCTCTGTTGGACCGAAGAAATCCAAGTGCACCAACTCTAATGATGTCATCTTATTGTCATGACCATGCTTCAAAAAAATGACACATTTTTTTTTCCCATGAAGACAATGTTCACAGAATTCTAAATCTGCTGATTGGAGATCTGGAAGTTGCTCTCTATTAAGCATAACCTCTAACCCCTTCTTGCTCATGTGGCCTAATCTTTGATGCCAAAGTGCGGCATCGCTATTCGAAACAGTCATCGCAGCTCCCACCTCATCATTAGTTTATACAACATACATATTGCCAACTTTATCCCCTTCGGCAATAATCATGGAACCCTTGGTAATTTTTCATGTGTCCGTGAGGAGTGTAAGAAAACCTTGAGCATATAACTGACTCACAAAAATCAAATTTCTTTTTAATTTCGGAACATATGTAACATCTTGAAGCAATAATTGAGCACCTCCTTTAATTGATAACAAAATATCCCCCTTTCCTATGATTTCACAAGCCTTGTTATCACCCAAATAAACATTCCCAAATTTACATGCCTTGTAGTTTGTGAAGGCTTTGCTGCAAGAAGATGCATGAAATGAAGCCCCAGAGTCAATTAACCATGAATTCGAAGTTGTGTCACTTGTTGTAAGAACCAAAACACCATTGCCAGGAACATGAATGATGTTTGCTCCGCTGTCCAAAAATTTTTTTTGAGTTCTTTTATATCTTTTGCAGTCCTTTTTAACATGACCAGCCTTTCCACAAAACCAAAAACCATTTTGTCTACCTCAGGATTGCGACCTTTTAGCTGATTGTGACTTTTGGTTGTTGTTATTATTTTTGCCTCTATGTTGAGTTCTTCCTCTATTTTCTGTACTAACCATCGTTAGCACATCGTCAGATGAAGACTCTTTATTAGTTCTCCTCATGTCTTCACTAAGCAATGTAGAGGCTACTTCACCATAGACCAGCTTGTTTTTGCTGGTTACGAAAGTGCTAATTGCTGTAACCACACCATCCTAGCTATCCAGTAAAGAACATAATAAAATGACCACCTTATTTTCATCATCTTGAGGCATATTGATGGAGTGTTCTTGACATAAAAGAGTATTCAACTCATTTATGTGATTTGACATCGCTCTACCGTCCTTCATCTTCAATTTTTAAAGCTTTTTCATGATGAAAATTTTCTTTGGAGAAGATGTCGTTTGATACATACTATGAAGTTTGTCCCATACGTTCTTTGTTGACATTTCATTGTTCACATTGAACAACACATTCAAAGATAGTGAAAGAAAAATCTCTACCATTGCCTTCTCATCAGTTTTAGTCCAATCTTCATCTGACATGGTGGTAGGCTTCTTTTCTTTACCTTCAATTGCTATTGCAAGATCATGCTTGACCAAAAGTGATTGCATCTGTACCTTCCACAAACTGAAATTCTTCCCCAAGAATTTCTGTACTCTTGTTTCCTCCATGACTTTGGAAATTGATCACCAAAAAAAATTTGATTACAGCTCTGATACCAATTGTAAATTCACTAAAAATGCAAAAAAAAATATAGAACAAGAAAACTCATAAACGTAGTAGTTTATCGTGGTTCACCACAAATCGTGGCTACATCCACACTGAGAGCAGAGGAATTATATTAATGAGAAATGAATTAAGTTTACAATACATGTCATTAGCATATATAGATCACTAATGATCATCTAAAGAGACAAAATAATATAGAGGGAAAAAACATGGTCTATTGGCCTTCACAATTCAACACATGATTCGTACTATTTGTGTCACTATCTTTTATGCTGACGCGTATGATTATCCATATTTCTTTCAACGCTAGGTTCTTAATGTTTTTGATTGGTTCTTGTCACTGACAGTTCTTCAAACCAATGGCATCTATACATCTTCCCATCAATCCTTTCAGCTTCCATTAGCTTATGTGTAGTTGCTTCTACGTGGTTCTCATATTACACAAACTTATCGCTCAATAGTTTGATGATGACCAAATATGATTTGGTTGACTGACCATTTCTTCCACCCTTATGACGTGGCTTTGTTTTATACATTTATGTGGATATCTTCAAAGATCTATGGTTCATGCTTCCCAACAGTTCTTAGGGCCCGTTTGGTTGTAGGAATTGGATGTGAATAGGAGAATGAGAATTTGGAAATTCAACATTTGGATGCAAAAATGAAAAAATAGAATAGAAATATATTTATTTTAATTTTAGCACAAAATGGGTGTGGTGGACTTCCCACTAGTCAATTGGAATAGAAATAGCCAATTCCTATTCCACTCTTTTCTAAACCAAATTTAATATTTGGTTGGGTCCATCAACATGGTCAATCTTATGGAGGGAATAAATAGGGTTTGTGCATGCAAATGCATGCACATAGAGCCAAAGCTACTATTGTTGAAAAGTTGGATCACCATTTTCGGTTATACATTTTGTTGAGGTGAGTCATCATTTTTCTTGCAGAATTCTTGTAACAGTCAGCATCAAAATTATCTTCATTCTAATAGTTTTTTGGAACAATTTCTTGACATCTTTGCTTACCAGCAGTGAGAAATCTTCGTCACATCTTTGGTTACCAACAGTGAGAAATCTTCATCACATCTTTGGCTACTAGCAGTGAGAAATTAAGTGTTTGTAAAGGTACACAATTAGTAGGTTTAATCTTTAAAAAAAAGTAGTTACCATGTGGTTTTGTGAAAGTGATAGTTAGGGTTTAAAAATAAAAATATGATGTGTGATCACTAGTTTAAAATAGTCTAGACATTGCCCTCTATAGAGTAGTTTACATGCCTTGCATGCGATTCCTTATTTTTCATACATGTCTACCATGGAAGTTGTAACTTGAACATATGTAGTGGCTTAAGGATACATATATTCACTTGATATAACTATTTTAGACATATCCAGCAACCATGGCATGTGATGGCCACATTACATTCAAGCATTCTATCAAATAGGTCACATGACCTTGCATATTTCGCATGCATGTCTACCAAGCTAATAACAAAAACATCCAACAATACTCTTTATCATTTATGCTTTCAGGGATGTATGTACCCCATTCTAAAGGTCCCATTTTGCTAAGCCACCCATCTCCCCCGCCCCCCCCCTCCCCCCCCCACCCCCCTCCTCCTACTATGATCTCCCTCTACTAGTGAAACCTTAGCTCTACCTTGCAACAACAATAGTAGGAGAAGCCATTGCCTACATAAATTTGCGTCCAATGAAGCCCTCCCATATGCATCTACAAAATGGCCTTGCGAGAAACCCTTCACCCTCGCTTGTTCTCATCTAGTACTTTCCTTTACAAGATAGACCTGACTGCAACTCTTCCCAATGGTCTATACTAGGCTTTGAAGTTCTTCAGTTTGTTGATATGTAATCCATATTTTATTGTGCATATTATGTTCAATATATCCCATAGTAATTATCTTACTCAAATAATATATTTTCTACCATTTGATATATCTTATCTTCTAAGGATTGCTTAGTAATATTTATTCTCCTATGTCTGTAGTGTTGCTTTCTACCTCTGTTCAGTACCACATGACAATGCCTTTGGTTCCACTCTCCATATCTCATCCTGGCCCTCATTCATGCCCTATCCATTCTTCTCTCTTATATCTTATCAATGGAATGAACCTCGTGCTTACTCATAGTTACTGCTATTATTGAAGCATGCATAATGTACGACCCATTTTTTTCATTTATGTAGTTTAAGCATGTAGCCGTTCATATATGCTTAATTACTAATTGACATTAGGGTTCAAATAAACTTCACAAGTAATTGTATAATCAAGCCTATTTGAGAGTAGATAGGAAGGAACAACCAATGTTGATTTATAGTCAGAAACTATTTAAATAATGTTGATTCTGTTTATGATTGTGTGTAATGTACAAAGGACACTTCCAAAGTCAGCAACGTCCCAAGTTATGATTTCTTTAACAATAAACATATATATTTAAGTAGTAATGAACAATATTGAATATGATTTTAAAATAATTTCAAAGGTTGTGGTAAACCTTTTACTATAAAGTTGATTAAAATTACAAAGAGGGTACATTCAATAATTTGTGTTAATAATAAAGCTTTTTATTTTAAAATATTATCAGACTTTAAATATTAAATTATTAAATTTTTTAAAAAAAATCTTATTTCTATTCCTATTTTAAATTGTTGTAACCAAACATAGAATAGGCATCTTCCAACTCCTCTTCCTCAACAACCAAACAGGTCCAAATGGTATTCCAAAATTTATTTTATGAATGCATGAATTCAAGAAGTGAACTTAGTCTAGAATAGGTGAATGCTACATTCAGTAATTCTTGCAACCAAATAGACCCTTATGGTGCTTCCAAGTCTATGCCTACATTTCTAGTTTTCATTTGATCATGTGAATATTGATGATACTATTTGATTCATGTATATATACTCAAATTTGATTCATGTATATTATTCATACTAGAACTACTGTTATCTATTATTTGTTGGCCGATACTATTAAATCAATATTGTCTTACACAAGAGATGTGGATTATCCTATGCTTGCATTTTTATCTTCATTCTAACTTCTGTCTGTTCATTTGTGGATGCTGAGAATTTCTATCTAGATAAGGAAATTTCCATCATCGTTGGTTAATAACCTTTATAACAAGGTATAGTCTATCATTTGTGAACTTGTCATAGATATCGTTGTCATCGAACTATCTAATTTATAGTTTATATTATATAAATAATTGTGTAGCAACGTTCATGTCCTTTATACAACATAATGTCTTCTTTCAAGCAAAAAAGATTCCTTTTAAATTTATTCTTTGATTCTTTTACTTCTTGAACATTGTAGTCTTTTATTCACTATTTGGAAACTAATGTTGCTGCATTATTTAAAGGGCATTACATAAATCTCTTCTTTTAAAGGTAATCACTACCTTTGATATTTTTCCTTTACTTTGTTTGCCTTTCCATGTGTACTGATATAGATATGAGATGAGTCCATAATGGGTTTAGACTTTGTAACAATTGTTTTATAGTGGTTCATATCTTTCTTCATATAGATGGTATCATAGGATATAATATAACTTTGATCAATGTAATACTGAACTTTCATTTTGATCTCTAGTTTAACATTAATCATATTGATAACGTTTTATCAATCACCGAAAGTATCTTGTTCATATAAGATTTCAAAAAATTCCCTTATTCCCTCTTTGACATTTATGATAGTGAACTTTGTCTTTTGCATCTTTGACATCAATGACAACATTTCCATCAGTCTCCCTCATTGGCTTTGACATCAATGACAATACTTTCATTATCTTCCATAGTGTAGCCTAGTGTGCCTGATTAAATTGTGGTAGACACTTGAACATGCTTTAGAGACATTATAGTTCACCCTTCTTCGTTCATCTTCCTTTTAGGAATGCAAAGGCATCTTGCATACCATCTTGGTTTTGTTTCCTTATGAAGGGAAGAACATTATTTAAGAACATTGGATTATCTTTAGCATTCAATTTTGAGCATCTACAATCAAGAGATTATACACTAAGGGGGAATCACCTTGTTTGTCTTCTTCCAATCTCTTATGGGGTAGACTTTTTATGCACTTGGGGTTTTGTTGATCTCATTCATTATTGAGAACATTTTTTATTTTCATCTATGTTTTAGGGAGGAGTTTTGTCTCATCAAGTATCCTTCTTTATTCTGTTTGTGAAAGATTTCATTCATTTTTACATGGGTACCTAACATAAACTAGTAGTGAAGACTCATCTTGCATTTTTGTATTGTATACATTCTCCCTAAGCTTCACTTAAAGGTGGGTATTGCTATGTTTAAGTGTTGTACCTAGCAAATTCTTCTCCTAGGTCCTAAATGCACATGTCACTTCATGAGCTTACTTAGGGTCCACACAGGAACATTTTTACCTATACTGGACTTCTCACTATACCACTTTTCCATTTTAAGTGGAATTTTCACCTTTAGTGAGCATATAACATTATCACTTTTCCAGCTTACGTGGTGATCCACCTTTAATGGACATATCACACAATCACTTTTCCACCTTAGGTGGGTGATAAGTGATCATTTGATGTATCATGCAATAAGATTAAGACACTTGATTGCATGATCAATAGAATAACATTTTTGTCATTATTGATCTCTCTTGAGTTATGATTAAATGCCTTGATCTTGGGTGGCTATAATCTTCAACCAATCTTGCATGCTATAGAGCACTCTATGCCCAACTCTTAACACATACGGAGAAAGCTCTAGGGACTATGTAGTAGGGCAGGCTTTTACGCTCTCATCCAATGGAGGGAAAGGAACTCCACCAAGTGTAACTATTATTAACAATTGCACGGGTTTGAATAAGACATAGTTCTAGCCATGCGTGCATCAACTTGATCATATTATCGCATTGATCAACCGTACACAAAGTCTCAAATTGGCTTCTAGTTCTGCCAACAGGCCAATGCTTTGTTCCATCTCTTACCAAATACAACACACACAATTATACAACGATGGCTTTAGAAAGAAATCTAGACAATCAATTGGCACAATAATCCCTAATGACTTCTGCCATAGCTAGAACAAATTATTTCATTAGAAATACAAATTATAAAAGTCTAACTAGATGTGCGTAAGCTTAGAAGGCTATCCATTCTTCTGAATCGCAACCAACAATTTGATTCCTGGTCACCCCTGCATCATATCTCATGCTAGGTAGCTCCACATTTCATGATTTGGCCTAGTCTTCTGCTTCCAATAATATAGGCTCGTACCAGCTTCTCAATCTCATTAAAAGATTTGGCATTCTGCACTTCACAACAAGCAGACCACTTTATCCACAAGATCATACAAAAATTAACTTTTAATCCCCCATCAATCTCCTATATTCACAAGAAACTAGACAAGCCAAGACCAAAAACAAGGTTTCAAAATATTTGTACCTAATAAAAGGTAGTTGTGGACAGAAAGGCTAGCAACTGCTATGTGAGCATTCACAACCTACGTTACATATTTTACAAATGTAATTAAATTTAAATATGTAATTTGCTATGGTGGATGCAAAATTTATTCAAGTTGCATATACTCAGACCAAATCTCTGATAGTTTTGACATGAATGATGCTCATGTGCATCTTCTCTTATTCAGAAAGAATAGCCTTGGATCTGCTAGGCTTATCATATATCGCACCTAGAAATTCACACAGTTTGCATGTATGGCTTTGTTTATGATAACTATGGGTCTTGCTTGATCGCCAACAAAAATAAATCTCTAATAAACAATACTAACAGCCATATTCTCCATAAAACAAATGCCTGTCGGAAATCGTAGCTGCTCTTTTATCAAATAGGAAAAAAAATGAATAAGCAACCTGAATGCGGCTCTCTGCATTCCATGAGCTAAGCCAATGTTGTACTAGAACCACCTTTTCCTTTAAAGATACAGATGTAGACGTAAGATGCTTTGTAGCACCTTTGAAATCAAATGCACCACCTGTCAGCAAAACATTTTCTTTTGCCTGGACCACTGGAGATGATGAACTAACAAACACATTTTCAATAGAAGCCGCCTGCCCATTCAATCCGTCTGCATTAAAGTAAGACAAGTTGATCTGGTTATTCAAAACAAAAGTTGTAGTTAACTCGAATGAAAAGTCGTGCTAGGTCCTTCATTTCATGCATTCGATTAACACTTCCCACTCAACAAATAAATGTCCATATACATCTGCCCCTGGTAATCAAAAATGCTAAATCATTCTGCAAGATTTTCCTTATTTATTTTGCATCAAGGAAATTTTGTGACTACTAAGAATTCCTAGATAGAGCCAAATTATCAGAGTAAAAATATAGGAAAACAGCTAAACTCAAAAAATAAATTTGCAATGATATCTGTGGTTGACATAAAATAGTGAAAAAGACATCAAATGTAATTCAAAAGACATTTTCACCCTTAGATAAGAGTAAACTAAAGAAAACATATCAATCCATGAACAGTCAATTTGACTAGAAGTTATATCAAGAAAAAGTAAAAGGGGGATAAGCAGTTGCAGTCTATTTTAACTCTAGAGAATCAGACTTAAAACTAACAGCACACAATCCACAAAGCACATTTTTAACAAAAGAAAATCCCAACAAGGTGATCAAGTTTATAGATTGCATGACTCTGCAATGGCAAATACATCTCCCCATGGCATTGATGCCTATGGTATAATATGAGCGAACACTTGACAATCCATAAATAGAACTTATCTCAAGAATACACTTAAAAATCTTATCCGAGATCTATATATGTAGAGTTTTCATTCTAGGAATCCTTGATTTTTGATGAATAGTAATTTTCTATTAATAATTAATATACTAAAATTACAATTCACAAAAAAAGGTTGGAGGATACAAGATCACCCTGTGAGAGTTCACAAGAATGAAGCCGGAATCATACACTATTTATCAAAAAAAACATAGGGTGGTGGATCATCACAATTATGAAAACCCAATCATATTTGGGATTTGGGGATGGACTAGCCGTCATTAGCAGCAACAGGATCAGTGGCCCGGTCAACATCTTTTAATTGGTCGCAGAGGTGAAATTGCTAGGTCCAGGCGAGGCCATTTGCCAAAGAGCACCCACCGAGCATGAGGAGGAGCTGGGCACCAGCCAGTGCCACCATAGGGTGGGGAAGCCAAATGCCGCCTCCATCCACCATTGCCCTATGTACACTAAGGCATTTGTAATAATGCAGATTCAAGTTCAAGCAAACAAAGTGGCCTTGGAGGTGGCTTACCTAAAGGAGCTACTTAACCACTACGGCAATGCCCCTTGCACTGTTGCCAAAGTTCTTCCAGATGCCTTAGTTGATACCTCAACATCTAGAGGTCGCCGCTAGCAGCACCACTCTTCAAGAATCCTTGATTTGGAAATTAAGTCATGGTATTTTAAAGTATATGTATGTGAACATTGTGAAGTCTTAACTAAGTTACTGAATATTTTCAGAGGCTCTTTTAAACTGAAATCTGTAATTGTAAAGGTGTATACAGCTCTGTTTTCTCCCCGTTCCTAAATTCTTTCTTCTACTTTGAGATGGCCTTATGATTTACATGACTTTTAAGCTTAAGTAAATGATGTGCTTCACTTTTTAGTTGATTAGAAGGCAATTTCGACTACCCAGGGTACGTTAAGATCAACTCGATATATTGTATGATATTTTTGATGGATAGGCAGAGGACAAAAAATAACAAAGAAAGACATAGAACAATACAATGTGTTGGCACACAAAAAACTGTATTATATTTTATTCCACCATAATATCAAATGAGTCCATACTGCCTTTTATAAGAAAGCATACAATATTCTAGAGAAATCTACTATTAGCCAAGAAGACAAAACATCTACAAACTTATGGAAAAGTATTACAGTCGACTCAACCTTTGGAACAAACCCTAAACCTAAACCTAATAATCTAGAAGCATAGTTTAAAATGAGAGATCTAGAACTCTTGATGAGAAGACAACAATAAATGAACTAGTTGGAGTAGGCAAGAGCAGGGAAGATTAAATGGACAGCTGGAAGCCTACATCACCAACACTCACCCTTAATCTTCACTACCATGTATGTTTGTAATACCAATACTTTCTCGAAGATGTTCAAAGAAATTCTTTGCAAGAGACTTTGTGAAAATGTCTGCCAATTGCTCTTTGAACCTGCAAAACTTAAGACATATGTCACCATTGTTCACTAATTCATGAATATAATGATATCTTATATCTATATGTTTACTATGTTGATGAAATACATGATTTTTTGATAAAGCAATTGCAGAATTATTATCACAATATAATCTCGTAGGTTCTTCTTATGGATACTTCAAATCTGAAAGTACTCTTCTCATCCAAATTGCTTGACAGTCTGCTGATGTTGCTGCAACATATTCTTCTTTAGTTGATGATAATGTCACAATTGGTTGCTTCTTTGGTGCCCAAGAAATAGCTCCTCATCCTAGGTGAAAGATATGTCCTAAAGTGCTTTTATCATCAAAGCTACCTGCCTAGTCACTATCTGTATAGCCAATCAACTTGTAATGATTTGAATGCACATATAAGATCCCAAAGTTCTTTGTTCTAGCTATATACCTTAAAATCCTCTTTCCAGCTTTCCAATGAGTTTCTTTTGGTTTGTCCATGAATTTAGAAATGAGACTAACTCCATGCATTATATCTAGTCTTGTAATTGTCAAACATAAAAGGCTGCCAACTAATCTTTTGAATAAAGTTGTGTCTACATTAGGACTTTCATCATTCTTGCTAAGTTTTATACCTAATGCAATTGGTGTAGAGGCTAAATTCACATTTGTCATTTTAAATCTTTTCAACAAATCCATAGCATACTTACTTTGACAGATGAAAATGCCTTGATCATTTTGATTTACTTGTATCCCAAGAAAATATCTCATGAGTCTCAAATCAGTCATACCAAATTCATTTTTCATGGCTGCCTTGAAATTGTTAATTGACATATTACCAATGAATATCAAATCATCTACATATAAGAAAACTATTAATATTTCTCCTTCATTGTTCACTTTGACATACAAAGTTGGTTGATAGCCACACTTACTAAAATCATTATTCACAAAATAAGAGTCTATTCTGCTATACCAAGCTCTAGGAGCTTGCTTTAAGCCATATAGTGCCTTCTTTAGCTTGTATACCTTATGTTCTTCTCCCAAATTTTCATATCCTGGTGGTTGTTTTATATACACTTCTTCTTCTAAAATGCAATTCAAGAATGCTGATTTCACGTCCATTTGATAAACCTTCCAATTATTTTGGGCTGCAATGGATAAAATCATTCTAACAGTGTCTAATCTTGCCACAGGTGCAAATGTGTCATTGTAGTCTATACCTGGTTGTTGTGTTAAGCCTTTGGCTACTAATATTGCCTTGTGTTTCTCTACTTTTCCATCAACATTATATTTTATTTTGTATACCCACTTAACTCCAATCACATTCTTTCCTTTAGGAAGATCTACTAAGTCCCAAGTATCATTCTTTTCTATTGACTGAATTTTTTCATCCATGGCTGAAATCCATTTGTCATCTTTAATAGCTTCTTCAAAATAAATTGGATCAGCATGTGCTAAGAGTGCAAAATTAATGCATAAATCATCATTTTCAGCCTCTTGTAACTCATCATATATATCTCTAAGACTTCGTGTCTTCCTTTTGAAGTATTTATAGTTCTTGATCTAAATGAAGCAAGTGTTGGATTAGATGATTCACTGCTATTAGTGCTTGCTGGAGTGGTAGTGTTTTGAGTGGTAAGTTCCCTTGTAGGTGTTTTAGGAACATTTTTTTTGTGTTGTAGAATGCACATCTTGAGTTTCATTTTCTTCATTTTATTGTGGAACACTAGTTGAAACTATAGTTGACTTATCCAAGCTACCATCCCATGCTTCTTCTACAAACTCAACATCATGACTTATTATTAACTTCTTTGTGATAGGATTGTATAGCCTATATGCCTTGGATTGTTCAATATATCCCACAAATATGCACTTCTCTCCTCTATCATCTAATTTTTGTCTCACTTCTTGAGGTACCAATGAGTATGCCACATAACCAAATATGCTCAAATGTGCTATATTGTGCTTCCTTTTGCTCCAAGCTTCTTCTGGTGTTTTATTTATTACTGCTTTTGTTGGACATCTATTTAGTATGTATGATGAACATGCAACTGCTTCAGCCCAATACTCATTTGGCAAGTGTTTTTCCTTTAACATACTCCTTGTCATCTCCATAATTGTTCTATTTTTCCTTTTTGCTACTCCATTTTGTTGTGGAGTGTACCTTGCTGTAAATTATTTCCATATGCCTTTTTTTTTTGCAAAAAATTAGAAAATCATTTGATATGTATTCTCCACCTTGATCAGTTCTTAATGTTTTAATAGAGTATCCACTTTCTTTCTCAACTTTTGCCTTGAATTCTTTAAAGACAACAAATACATGTGATTTATACTTCACAAAATAAACCCAAATTTTTTTGCTGAAATCATCAATAAATGTCAAGAAATAAAGTTTTCCACTTAAAGATGGTGTTTGCATTGGCCCACAAAGATTTGAATGGACTATCTCAAGTGGATGTTTTGCTCTATAAGACTTTCCAACTGAAATTTTTTCTCTATGTTGCTTTGCCAAAATACAACTCTCACATGTTGTCTTAAGTGGCTCTATTGATGGCAACCCATAGACCATTTGTTTCTTATATAAGAGTTGTAACTCTTTAAATTTTAAATGACCAAACCTTAAATGCCATAGCCAAGATTAATTTTTGTGTAAAGCTTTGAATGTAGATTCAGCTACTTTTTGCAATTCATTTGGCTCTAAGAATAATTCACTTTGGATTTTAAGTGAAAAAATTCTATTTTGAGTCATTTCAACTTTTGCAATCAGCCTATTGCTTGGTCTTTTATCTAGAATCACACTTTCACCATTTTCAAAATGTATTCTATTCCCTTTTGTACTAGTTGTCCAATGGTTATGAGATTGTGTTGCAATTTGGGAACATAATATACATCAGAAATTTCTTTTCCTTCACCTTTCTTAGTTCTTATGCTAATTGAGCTTTTTCCCCAGACTGAGATTTGATGATCATTCCCCAACTTAACCTCTGATTTTACTGATTCATCTATAGTTGAGAATATCTCCTTAGATCCACTCATATGGTTACTACAACCACTATCTAAGAACCATACTTCTTTAGAACTCTCTTGTGCAACATTGCATGTTATCAAGATGGTGTTTTTCTCACTAGTGTTGGGCTGACTTTCATTTGTAAAATGTGTCTTTTACCTATTCATGTCATATTGTCTTTTTCTACACTCAAATGCAAAATTCCCAAATTTATGACAATAATGACATTGGATTTAGATTTGTCATACCTTTCTCCTTGATGATGGTTGCTCCCCCTTCCTCTTGTTGATGTGAAATTGTTTTGTGAGCTTGATGCTGGCCTTCTACTCTCAAATTGTGGATTTTCTCTTCCTCCTCTTGGTGTAAAACGTCATCTGCCTCTGATATAATATGATCTTCCTCTTGTTCTTCCAAATGAAAGTTGAGTCTTGAATTCATTCTCCAATGATGAAGTTCCTGAACGATTCAACCTTTGTTCATGTGATAAGAGAGAACCCATTAACTCATCTATTGATAGCAAGGAGAGATCCTCAGATTCTTCAGTGGTTGCAACTCTTGAATCAAACTTATTCGGTAGAATTTTAAGTATTTTCTCTACAACTTGTTGATCCCCAAGGGTTTCTCCATATGATCTAATCTGATTTACTATCCCCATTGTTTGAGTGAAGAATGAGTCTATTGAATCTGAATCTTTCATTTGCAAATTTTCAAAATCTCTTCTAAGATTTTGTAACTTTGAAGTTTTTACCTTTCCTGTGCCCTGGTATGTTGATTGCAAGTTGTCCCATGCTTGCTTCGAGCTTGTGGCAGTAGCTACCTTTTGAAATATTGCTTCCTCCACTATGAAATGTCCCTTTTCTGATTTTTCATGATATTTCCAACCTCTAATCAGATCTTTAAAATCAAACAACTGCTATCACAAAGATCCACCAAATTCCTTAAGAAACCCCAAATCGGGTATGTTGAAAATAGTGCTAAAAGCTTCACAACTTCACAAATTATTAATGAATCTGAAAATGGAAATTTTTACAGAACTTTCAGCAGCATAACAGCCTACAAATTGATATTTCCAGATCCATATAGCCTTTACACAACAGCTCGAAAATGTAGGACCAAAACTATGCTCATCGGGCTCCCGAAATAGCACAAAATATGCTCGGAAACACCACAAGAACACTAATAATCTATATCAGAAGTTTAATCACGTCCCAATATATATATTCAGCTCTATTTTAACAGCTTAAAGTATAAAATACAGCAGCAACCAAAACTGATATGAAATACTCAACCGGAAACACCAAACTCTTACAAAAATACACCCGGAAACTCACAAATCTGCACTGTTCAGCACAAAGGCAAACTCTGTATGAGCATGCACATGGAATGGCTTCAAACTCCCGTCCTTAGCCTTCCTGGAAACCTGCAAACTCCCGTTCTTGGGTCTCCCTGGAAACCTGCAAACTCCCGTTCTCGGGTCTCCTTCTCCACAGGTTTGGCAGCCTCTGAAGAATAACAAAGAATGAGTGAAAATCAAGTCTGGAATCCCCCCAAAATGCCTCCAAACCTCTTTAAAAAGGGCATAACTGTAACTCACGTCCAAGAGAGGTTAATGAAACATATTTTAATAATAATTATCATTTATTAGTCCAACGGTTTCCAAAGATTAACTCCCTTTTTCCGAAACTTCACTTTCTTGGGCCTGCCTGTCTTAGCAAAGATTATTATTTTTTAATTATTTGAAAAGGGGACATGACAAGTCCTCCCCTCCCAAACATTGCTTGTCCTCAAGCAATGGCTGAACAATAAACCAATCAATCCTCCTGGATCCCAAATGTAGTCATGAACTATACTACTACCAATTAACACAGACTCCTGCAAGATCCTCTGCAATATGACCAAGAGGAATCCATAATCAAACTGGCAATTATAGCTCAACCAAACTCCAAAATCACCATTACCACAGTCAAAAACCCATGAGACACAAACTCTTAGAATATCAAAACCCAAGTAAAGTGGACTACCAACATAGTAAATACCATCAATGCATTCCACTGGCCTATATGGAATGTACAATCCAACTCTGCAACAATGGTGAATGCTCTCAAATGAAACTATACCAAGTATGGAGAATCCACACACTATACAACTCCTGCAGTCAACACAACTCTGTAGATCATTGGCCACTGTCTCATAACCATAACTCCCATGCACCCCTGATGGTGAAAAGCCATCACAAGATAAACAACAAGAAATGGAACCCAAACCAAATTTTCCTGCCATCAACTCCTCAGCATAAGGATCAATTGTTAACTGATGTACATACCTTGCAATATAATGTTGATTAAAAAAACCAACCTCAGTCAACAACTCACCATGAACAAGTGATACAACCCACTGTGACTGATCACTAGCTAAGTCAGGAGATGTCATAGCCAAAGGAGTAGAATCAATAACAACACTTGCTGAAGCATCACTCCAAAACTCCTGCTCTAAGTCATGTATTATCAAGCTATCAACTACAAAACCTGTCGCCATGTCGTGCCCATCACAACTCTCATCTCGAGGCATCAAACTATTCCATAATTGATGATAAGCACTAGGAACCAAAGTACATCTCTATATCATAATCTCATCAACATGGTCATCAAAGGTAAATTGATGAGTGTACCTCACAGTGTAATGCCGATAGAATGCGCCAATCTTAGTCAGTGGCTCAGACTGTAATCCAGATGAAACTAACTGCAATTGATCATCAACCATGTTGGAACTGACTACTACCTCCAAAGATATCACCAAGGGAGTAGTATTACTATCAAGAACCATGCCAACTGTCGACTCACCAACATCACACATGACCTTTGATACATCTCTAGTCTCTGTGCCTTCAGTACTAGAGGCCACCACCCTGTCAGGCATACAATAATCTGCTACAATACCCAACTCAACTAAACCTAACTCTAGTGGGAATGAACCTGATATGCCAATGTTAGTATCAAGGATGGATGCATCCCCATCTCCATTGTCTCTGACAATCTCAGTCATGGACATCCTCGAATCACCAAACACCATAGCTTGTGACTGTATAGAATCAGATAAAGACTGTAGTCGCTCTAACTCCATGGTCACCTTAGCCAAATGAAACTGTGACTCCTTGAAAGCCAACTGTGTACTCTCAAGAATCTCAAAAGTCACCTCAAGCTGCTCAGTAAGCTCACTCACCTCATCTTCCTTGGCCAACAATGCATCATATGTTGTACTACCCCACTCCATAAGATAATCTCTATCAGCTACCAACTGCATATAATTCTGTCTCAAAATCTGAATAGCCTCCCATAAAGAGTGGATCTCTGTCAAGGAAAGATAACTTCCTTCCTGCTCATCACTAGTAGGAGAACCCCATCCATAAACTGCTAATAATTGACGAGCAGCATCAAAATGTTGGCAAGTGATAGCAATGTCTCGGTCACTAACTCTCAACTGATTAGACACATGATGGCATTGGCTTGACTGTCTCCTACAAACCTCCTTTGATGCACTGTCTAAAGGAGTATCCTCAAAGTTACTAGTCTCTAGAGTATTACCATCCATGTCCTGTGAATCAACTCTAAAGCTCATATCAACATACAGAGTATCAAAATTTGTAGCACTGCTGTCCAACTCCTCTGTACCCAAAGAAACTAAGTCTTCAAAATTGCCCACTACATCCTCCTGGATGTCATCGATGCCAATATGATCCTGGGACTCATCTGTACACACTGCCAAATATGAAAGATCATCAACACATTCCAGCAAGTATGGTCGACTGGATATATGAACAAAGCCCAACACCGGTGTATAAAAACTAATACCAACATCAGACAAGATACTGGCACAAGAAAATACAACACCGTGTAATCTGCTAATCAAATCCATGATAGCACCCAAACAAACACTGCGACCAAAAAGTGTTAAAGATCTCCAGTCAACTGAATCCCAAACACCAATATAACAATCTCGTGTCCATATCCGTAAACTAGAATCAACTGGTAACTCAAGCAAACTCCTCACCTGAGTAATATGACCAATACCAACTAACTCCACATACCTGTCATGATAAGGTAATGAAGTCACAATACTATCTTCACTCACCTTCAGCTGGCGGGATAAATCATGTGAAGTACTACCTGCCTCAACCTCATGTGATGAAGCATCTAACTGCGCCTGGTACTCTTTCTCAGAAAATTCATGAATGCTCAATGTCTGCTCATCTCTACTAGGTATCTCACCATCCTGCACAACAACATCCTCATAATCATCATCTGAACCCACTACACTGTAGTCACTGCCTGTTGTAACTATACCATCCTGAATACCTGTGGCATCACCCTTTGACAACCTGTAAACAATTGTCTCAATTTGAGTATCAAGTTGACTGTTACTATCAATCTGTGTAATATCCTTTCCCACCACCTCCTGTGGCAAAGTAGAATCTGAGACCACTACCTGGCTATCAGCTAGTTTCTCAAACTCCTCATGCAAGTTCTTGGGAATTGTGTCATCTGTCCTGTGAGAAAATCTGCCAAATAGAAATCCAGTCAACTTATCCACCTTAGTTGGGTCAGATAACATGTCATTTATATGGTGGTGCTCAACCAACTGTTTAGACATGTCATGGCTTATTTTCATAAGTTTATCTCGAATGTCTAAATAACCATCCTTTCTACTATTTTGACTCTGGCTATCAATTGTCCAAGATCGTTCCCTCTGAGACTCTGTACTATACCTGTCCATTCTGGATAAAGTAGAGTGTAACCCCAATAGGATATAACTTCTTCAAGAACCAAGAACTAACATGCAAATGATTAGAAGTAGCATGCAACCATAGATTTGGACATGCAACTGATTAGAAGCAACATGCAACCACCAAATTATGACATGCAAGATCTGGGTAGTTGTCAAAACTGACATGCAAACTTCTACAACCGCCAAATTCACCAAGAACTAATAGGCAAATGATTAGAAGTAGCATGAAACCATAGATTTGGACATGCAACTGATTAGAAGCAACATGCAACCACCAAATTATGACATGCAAGATCTGGGTAGTTGTCAAAACTGACATGGAAGATCTGGGTACTTGTCAAAACTGAAATGCAAACTTCTACAACCACCAAATTCACCAAGAACTAACATGAAAATGATTAGAAGTAGCATGCAACCATAAATTTTTACATGCAGCTGATTAGAAGCAACATGCAATCATAAATTATGACATGCAAGATTTGGGTAGTTCTTCAAAACTGAAATGCAATATCTGGGTAGTTGTCAAAACTGACCTGCAACTTCTACAAACCCTCAGGCTGGCAAGATCATGGCTCTGATACCACTGAAATGTCCCTTTTCTGATTTTTCATGATATTTCCAACCTCTAATCAGATCTTTAAAATCAAACAACTGCTATCACAAAGATCCACCAAATTCCTTAAGAAACCCCAAATCGGGTATGTTGAAAATAGTGCTAAAAGCTTCACAACTTCACAAATTATTAATGAATCTGAAAATGGAAATTTTTACAGAACTTTCAGCAGCATAATAGCCTACAAATTGATATTTTCAGATCCGTATAGCCTTTACACAACAGCTCGAAAATGTAGGACCAAAACTATGCTCATCGGGCTCCCGAAATAGCACAAAATATACTCGGAAACAGCACAAGAACACTAATAATCTATATCAGAAGTTTAATCACGTCCCAATATATATATTCAACTCTATTTTAACAGCTTAAAGTATAAAATACAGCAGCAACCAAAACTGATATGAAATACTCAACCGGAAACACCAAACTCTTACAAAAATACACCCGAAAACTCACAAATCTGCACTGTTCAGCACAAAGGCAAACTCTGTATGAGCATGCACATGGAATGGCTTCAAACTCCCGTCCTTAGCCTTCCTGGAAACCTGCAAACTCCCGTTCTTGGGTCTCCCTGGAAACCTGCAAACTCCCGTTCTCGGGTCTCCTTCTCCACAGGTTTGGCAGCCTCTGAAGAATAACAAAGAATGAGTGAAAATCAAGTCTGGAATCCTCCCAAAATGCCTCCAAACCTCTTTAAAAAGGGCATAACTGTAACTCACGTCCAAGAGAGGTTAATGAAACATATTTTAATAATAATTATCATTTATTAGTCCAACGGTTTCCAAAGATTAACTCCCTTTTTCCGAAACTTCACTTTCTTGGGCCTGCCTGTCTTAGCAAAGATTATTATTTTTTAATTATTTGAAAAGGGGACATGACACACTACCTGCTGAATAAAGAACAGTGTCTTATCATCCTTTTTCCTATTTTCATTTAATAAATCTTTTTCAGCTTGTGAAAGAGCTTGATATGCTTGCTGGTCTGCTGGTTCAAGGGACCCACTTTCAACTAAATCCCAAACATCTTGAGAACAAAAAAGTGTTTTCATTTTGATGTTCCAATAATCATAATTTTTGCCATTAAAAGTTGGAATTTGCGACTGTGAAATACTTCCACTGGTTCCTGCCATGATTTAACAATAAAACTTTCTGACTTGTAACCACTACAAACCCTTTCTCTTCCTTCCTCACACAACAACTATGATCTCTTCCTTAAATCTTTTTGCTTTCATTTGCCCTTCACCCACAATGACATCTGCCCATAAAAACAATGCACAAATTTTCTACAGCTCTAATACCAATATGATGGATAGGTAGAGGACAAAAAATAACAAAGAAAGACACAGAACAATACGATGTGCTACTGCATAATAAACTGTATTATATTTTATTCCACCGTAATATCAAATGAGTACATACTGACAAAACATCTACAAACTTTTGGAAAAGTATTACAGCCGACTCAACCTTTGGAACAAACCCTAAACTTAAACCTAATAATCTAGAAGCATAGTTTAAAATGAGAGATCTAGAACTCTCGATTAGAAGACAACAATAAATGAAGTAGTTGGAGTAGGTAAGAGTAAGGAAGATTAAACGGACAGCTGGAAGCCTACATCACCAACAATTTCTTGATGGCTTCATGCTATTTTTTTTTGTTTTTTTTAAATAGACCCTGTTTAAGACCAAGTTAAAGGAAGTCATCGGTAGGTCTCCTTTATAAAAGAATCCATAATAATTGAATTCGAGGAAACGCGAGACAATAAAATACGCAAGGCAAACAGAAAGGATTGCACATATTGAAATCTCAGTAAGAACGATTCAAGTATTCTTCACTTCAATTACGTAATACATTTTCCAGATATTGAAATATGCGCTAAATTTAGTTTTCCTTGACCAAATGTGTTTTGGCTTGCCCACAACATATGGAACTAAAATTTCCGATGTGCTAAAAGTGCAGCTTAGGAGTTTAACTTTTACGCAATTCATTTTGTATGAAGTGGGAACCTTACTCTTCATTCATGAATATAAATTTATTATTTCCAAGAATCCTTCCAATTGCTCTCAATGTTGTATAATAATATTAA
Source organism: Cupressus sempervirens (assembly GCA_028749045.1). Lineage (NCBI taxonomy): Eukaryota > Viridiplantae > Streptophyta > Pinopsida > Cupressales > Cupressaceae > Cupressus > Cupressus sempervirens. The sequence goes on along the minus strand of CM053785.1, from coordinate 830,024,801 downwards.
AAACCTAATTTCGCATTCATTTCAGATGAATTGATGAAAAGAATATAGTGAAGAACAATAACCGGATAAAAGGTGCAGGATAGCAATTGGTACGTATTGCAGAGTCGGAGGAATCCTGTTCTACGCTTGCGCGCAATTTAAATTGCCTCAAAGGCTTTTTAAAACTGTTTTCTTTTCCAGATGTTTCGGCGATCGCGAGCTCCACCCACAATTCGTAGAGAAGGCAACGTCCACCCACACAAACTACATGCAGAAGAGCTCCAAAAGCCGTACCCAAAACCCATTAATTTTCTGGTACAATGATATGTCAGAGCATTCGTCTGGGTTTCCAGTCCAGAATCTTTTGAGAGAAAAGTATGTGTTTCGACAAATTCATAAAATTATTCGACAAGACCAACTATTCAGGTCGATTCTGCATTCAACATTCTTGCTTGCTTTGCTCAACTGTGATATCTCTGTTGATGGCCTATGCACAATAACTGAACTGAGCCTAATATTAAATTCCGTGTTTATCTTATCAGATTCCTCTGTGGAGATCATAGAAAACATTCGACGGGCTTAATTTAGGCTGTCTTTTTACAAACAATAATTTGTCCCACCCGTGAAACCGTGAATGAGTTCATCTCTCCGCCACAAAAGCATGATGGCAAGTCTGAAAGTGTTTACGCTTTTAGAATTAAAGATTAAGTGAAAAAATTTAATAAAACTTGTAAGAATTAAAAAGAGAAAATATATTTTTAATTATAATGTCTGTAATAGAGAAAATTCTACCATGTTAAAGAATTTAATCCCACATGTGAACATTGCGGCAAAGAGTATTTAGGAGTGGAGATTAAAGGAAAGGAAAAATATCTTAATCACCCAAGTGAGGTCTGAATCATACTGTTTGAGATGTGAGACTAATAGATGGAAGGTCCCTAAGGAAGAGTGGGAGGATAGAATTTGTAGGTTTTACAAAGAGAGAGTGGTGGAAATGGAGTGGCACTATAGGAAAGATTGCATCGCATATGAAGATATTCACAACCAGCACAAAGACACTTTAAAGATGAACAACATAAAAGAGCTTTTTGAAGGGCTAAGACTCCTCAAGGAAGTCATCTTACTTACACAAATTCACAACAAAAGGGACAGCTTGGAGAAATCTCAACGAACTGATTAAGGGGTCTTATGTTGGTCCCTTAGACCATTGGTCTTGTGGACGTTATTAAAAATCTTTCATTTCATTTCATAGACAGATGATTTTTAATGTCCATGAGACTAAACATAGCCTATGGGACAACCTTTCAATTAAATCAGCTTTAACAATTATATTCTTTTTTTGTGCAAGTTGATGATGAGGTCAACTAACTTCTCAATATTCTCCTTGCTGAATAAGTTGTGCCAAGAGCTATCAGATATGATATATGCAAATTTGAACCTGATATCCTTGTATCTCTCACATTCTAACACAAAGAATTGCTCAGTTTCCACCTTTTTATAGTTGCAAAGCATGCAAACTCTTTCTTCTCAAGACTTTTTTGGCCTCTTCCATTGCTCAGTTTCAAATTGCAGTTGACGAGAATTGGTTCTAAGTTGTGCAATAATTTTTTTAGCTCTCCAAGACATGTTGCTCCCAATGTATGCCTTTTGGAGTTGATCACATGTGGGGTTGAACTTGCTGATATAATAGGTGTTTTTTCCTCCAAGTTTGTTTCCCCAATTTCTCTTATAGAATTTCTCTGTAACAAAAATTTTTACTTCTATATTATTTGTGGGACATGTGTTGAAATGAATATTCCATTTGCTCATCCACTTGATGTTTTGTTACATCTATTTCTTTTTACATTTGAACAAAATATCATTAAAGGCCACTTTAGACCATCTACCTTGACACATTTTTAAAATTTATTTTACGTAACTAATGAGGTGAGCCATAGCAATTGCCTCAATAGGTGCAGCCCCAACTTCACTTAACATAATATAATATGAAACGATGTTTCTTAATTTAAACTTGTTTACGATCCAACACTTTTTTATGTCCTCGATTTGGTTCCACTATAAGGCTGAAGTGTTGCTGGCAAAGTAACATGTTGCGATCCTAAGTACATTGTTGTTTTCCATGATTCTGAACCATATGAATTATTTGTTAGTGTCTTCTTTTCCCTAATTGAATGTAACATCCTTGTTTTTCCTTTACAAGAACCATTATGCCCCCGTGACCCTTACTGTTAATCACCACTTCATTCTACACTGCTAGCTACCAATAGCCTTCAAAAAAGAAAGTCTTACATTCCTCATGTTCATGTGTCTCCACAAGATAAATAATTTTATTTCTTTCTACAATATGTCCCACCTAGGCCCGCATCTCCAAGGATAACCCCTACAATTCCAACAAACTATACTTAAGGAGGCCTAGGCTGAATTTAGTTGCTATTTATTTTGATGTGGTATAGATTAAGTTGGGTTTCCATCCCTTGAAATGGTTGTTTATCCTGACTCATATTTTCCTAGTGAAGAGTTTTTTTCTAAGCCTACGTTGCTACTTTAAATTTGAAATTTAACCATGCTAAGAAATAGTCATTTTTCCCTTGAATGATAATGCTTTTTGCCTTCATCTCTAGGTGCTCCAATTTTTGCTACTTATGCCCTTCTTTCTTCGTATTGTTTCATAGTAGATCCTCCTCTAAAAATAAATGAGAGCCTCTCAAGAGTGTTTTTTCTCAAAAGATTTTGTTTGTCATGAATATCAGACAAAACTACTTTGATGGGCCTATCTCTCTCATTGGATAATTTTCCAACCCTCCAAGCTTGGTAGATTTGACCCTGCCAATGAAACATTTCCTTTAAGAATCCCCTCATTAACTCTAGGGTGTGTCCTGTTCACAATAATCTTTGACTTCTTTGATAACTATATTGGGAGCCCTGATTTCCTTTTCCTTAGCTTCCTTGTCATCTGCATTATTCATATTATTAATTGCTTCCAAACCAGCCTGAGTAGAATATTTATTATTTTTATCTCATGCTACGGTAATATCTCAGAAGCTCTCTTTCCCTTCTTCATCCTCTCTGTTCCTCATCAAAGTATTGTGGTATGATAACTTCTCCTTACTATGGGATATCCCAATATTTGTTGTATATGTGTTTGGTCCCATAGTATCTTACCATCATCACATGGAAGATATTTCTTTGCTAGAAAATATGCAATAGAAAAAGGACAAAATCCCCCAATTGAGACATTGGATTTCCCACCCACAAGTCAGAAGCATCCCATTTAAGGCCTAGTCAAAGTAGTAGATACAAAATGGATGGCACAATATCCATAATAAAAAATATGAACAACCCTCATAGGCCTCTTTTAAATTTGAAGCCACAAGAAAATATAGGCTTTCTCTATAACCTGAAAAATTCCTAAAATTGCTTCCAAGGCCAATCATATACCACCTGGATCCTCATTAAACCCAAGTCCTAAACTAGTAAATGTCTTTGTATCATACCCTAAATGTCATAAGCTATGAAATTGTCTACAACACACTTTTCCACCCAACTCCATCCTAACAAAGGTTGTGAACCAACATCACTTTAAATGTTAAACAAATATGTAATTAGAAATCATAAACACAATAATTGGGTTTCTACGATTATGAGTGATTCATACACAAAAGATTGTAGGAACAACATAAATCCCATGGAGTATTTTCTCATTGGCATAGAGGGACCCAACCATTGTCCATAATTGCTAAATAGTTATCACAGGCCCTAGGTAGCCAAGTAACTATAACTATCATAGATACAATTTGTTTATTTTTATATTGTAGTAAGATAGAATGAAATAATTAACTCATACAAAGTAACACTATTTTCTATGAAGGGAATGCTATTAATTTATTTTGATGGAAACCTAATTTTAATGCATCTTCACAATTAAGTATGGAGACAAATAAATTGGTGTGTATTAAAAAAAATCTAATGGAAATATTACATCAAAACATATTAAGAGTTTAGGTAATCTAATAGGTGGTTTTGTTAAAATTAAATAATTATTTATGTCAGTATCCCTTAATAACAATCAATAATCATTTATGTCACCATCTCTTAATAACAATCAAATAATCATTTATATCAGTATCCCTTGTAAAATTTATAGTAAAGAACCAAAAAATAGTAACCAATCAATCAATTATATTCTTATACCTTAATTTTATAATGGTATAATAAAGCATTTTTTAAAGAATTAGATAATAACTTTATCCATGTACCTAAAATGACTAATCAATTTTACAAATTTAATCTACACAAACCCTTTGTAATTTTAGAAAGAAATAGAGGGTTCTTAATTATTAGATCTCCTTTGCTTCTCCAAACCATATGTAAATCCAATTCAACAGAGACTTACTCTAATCAATCTATAGGAACCCTAACTAAACTCTCTCCCCCTACCCCCCTTCGTCCCACAATTCTCATAAGGACAAGGATGGAGAAAATGTGAACATTATAGACCAATCTCAAAATTTCAACAAGAGAAATTACAAGAAGAAAACATAAATGCCATGAATCCCCTTATCGATCATGATTTTTCTTTAGAATGATGAATAAATGATTCAATCCAACCAAACATTAATGAAGTTGATATTATCCTCCCAAATATCATGCCCTCTTCGCCATTAATTCAAACTAACAATCTAGATATCTTAAAATGTACTACTAAAACACTTATCAAATAACTACATTGAAATCAAACAAACTATATACATTGATCAATCAGATAAGCAACACACACAACACAACTAGTTTTGTATTGTGCAACCCTTACTAGAGGGAGACAACCATGGTGGACGTGATACCTACAAGCCTTTCACTATAGTCAAAATGTTTTCTCTGTTATGAGCTTACAAATACCCTTTTTAGGGGTTTACCCTGTGAGGAGTGATTTGTACATTGTTATGAGTATAGGAAATCCTATTGGGATTTATCTATTAGAGGATCTAAAACTCCTTCTAAGAGTCCATTCCAATAAAGGATTTAGACAAAGAGGCTCGTTAAGGTCCGCTCAATTAAAGGATTTCCTCCCTAAAACAATTAGGTAAAAAAAAGTTGATTGATATGTCTATAGTATTGCTTTCCTATTAGATCCTCTTTTCTTTACTCACATTATATCTTCATTAGATGTTCAATCTATGTTTCATCACTCAATTGTGCTTATTGTAATCATATACACCAATCTCTTTCTCTCTCTAGACACTTCTCATACTCACTTCACTTCTTTTCAATTGTAACAAATAATTACTTTTGTGACTTAATCTCTACTATTCATTAAAATTACAAACTTATTTTGAACATACATTATTCACTTTACATATCCCTGTATCCTTTAACACATTTTTAATCATCATCTTGATCAGCATTAGGTGTCTTGTTCAATTCCCTAGAATACCCAAAATGTGTATGACCAATACAAGCTTCATCTCTGAAAATCTTGTAACATTTATTGCTTCCATCTTTTATCTACAAGTTCATCATTACTCCAACCAATAAAATACATCATCACTTCTTTTTCTTTCATTGCATCAATTATCTAATCATCCTTCAATCAAAGATAACTTAAGAATATATTACCCAATCATGTTCTGATATGTATATTATTGTTCACCTCTCATCTTTATGGAATTTTTATATAAATAATTATAATTTATTTAAAAATTAAACATCAAACAAACTTGATAGTCTAAGGCATCTTAAAATCTCTTCTTATGACTAGCATGCTTGATTCATACTTTTTCATGATCACTACCAACAAATTTGTCTTAACTATTACTTTTCCTTAATGCACTTGCTATGACTAAGTGTCATTGATCATATTCCTTGTCTCACTAATTATTTCTTCTTTCTTCTATCACTGAGTTTCCATTAATGACAACCCTCCACTGATCATATTTGAATTCACCTCTTAGCTAGTCAAATTCCTCTTGTCAATGCCAAATGCCACCAATCTAGCCCTTAAGAATTGATAGGAAAGATTCATATATTGATGCTATAAAAATGATCCATCATGTAACTACTCCCCCTTTCTCTTTGCATCCTTCACTATTCCCTCCCACATTTAACTATTCTTCCCCTTTTTGTTGGCAATGACAAAGGTAATTCACAATCTATCAAATTTTTGTTTGAAAATTTATTGGATCTTTCCATTGATTCCTCCAATAACTTCTTCAAGTATCATGTTGTGACTATATGTCCATGTAAGTCACCTATCAATTCTTCCATTGAATCTAAAGTACTCATGTTAGGTGGACTAAGTAGTCTTTCTCTATTCCTTACTTTTTTTTGCATTTTCTCCAAGATAAGGGCAAGACAGGATTGTAGCTCCAATAATATAGTCATCTTCTTTTCTTCTACAAATTGTATTTTCTTTATCTTCTAAGTGATCAATTTTACTTGTATATTCTAGTGTTGATCTTGAAACTAGACCTAATTGCTCAATCAATGAGTAGTCATATTCTTTCACTTCTCCAAGTCATCTGTAAATTTTGATAGTTCTGATTCTTTGAGCATTAGTTGTCTAAACTTTTTCTATATAATTTTTACTTTATTAACTTCTTCTAATAGTGATATCATGTCTCTATCTATTATTTCCATTAGTTGTGATGTTCGTTTCTTTACATAATTTTCTCTCCCCATCTTAAGAGTTGTTGTCTCCAACTTTAGAACTTGCTATTGAATAACATTGATCAAGGTGGCTATTTGATCAATTAGATTGCATCTAGATCACAATCAACAATAGGCACTAGTTCTCAAAGAATTTCTCTAGTGGATTTCATTATTTTGTCTTTCCTTTTCTTGGCTTGCATTATGTCCCTTATTTCCTTTCTTTCTAACTTCCCATAATATTCAAGTAACTCCATGGGTTTCAATTTTTTTACATCCACATTATTTGATGTTTCATCATCTTCCTCATCTATAGTGATCTTAATATGTTTTCTCCTTTTTTATTTCACTGGTGTATTGCTAAAACCTAACTTTCTTTTCATTGGTATTGATCCTTTTGCAGTCTTAACACTTTCCTCCTCATGTTCTATCACTAGTTAAACCTTTGGGGTATCATTAATATCTTCATATGGAATATCTTCTATGACCACTATATCATTACCAATTTTTCATTCTTTACACTTGGCATGATCTTGTGTTGGTGTGCTAGACTTGACTTGTCCAATAACTTTTGATAGAATGTAGCATTGACCTAGGGTTGGTTTGTTCATTCTACCTTCATTGGTTATATCCATTTTCCCTTTCTCTTTCTCATTTGTAACTTTTTATTTTGTGGCCTCATTTTTTTCCATTTTCTTCTAGTCTCATCGTGTACACTCTGAGTACCTCCAACTAAGAGTCTTGCTCTACTATTTTAAATTTTAAATTCTTGTAAGTGGGCTTCAACTACTATTTCAATGTTTGCATGACTTATATCTCTAACTATTTCTATGAGTGATCTCTCCTTGCTCTCTCTATTTAGTTTTAATTTTTTTCTCCATCTAGCATCCACTATCTTGTAATTTTTTTAAGGTAAAATTCAATAAAGTTCACTTGGAGTCTTATAGAATTTTTGAAAACTCCATATTATTGCATCTATAATGTCCACTTTTAGGACCACAGTTAACTTTATTTATAATTCATGTGAATTTATAATTCCATATCATATATCCCTTAATGTATCTAGTAAATGGTTGCTAATGGTTGCATCCCTTTAGGTAATAATTGATTTAATTATCATAGTTATGATTTAAATAGCTCATATTCTAAAATATATATTATACCTCATATTAATAACATTGTATAATATTGAAATACATTATTACTTATTTTATATTTCTATATTTTATTATTATATTCTAATAGTTTTGTCATTATTTGTTTGATATGTTATGAAAGTTAATTTATAGTAATTTGATAAATATTTAATATACATATCATAACATTGTTATATATATAAACCAAAAATGTTGCTGACTAGGCAACAAACGTGGCTTGTAAAAATCACATGAAAATGACTTGGAATAATGGTAATAACATCCCAATTGATGAGCTATCTTTGATAGAGTATGATAGAATCTGAAGTAGACAAAAGTGTTTTAATAATGATGGAAATAGTAATTAGGAGTGATTATGAGATGTTTTGGAGTGGGATATTGTAGATTATGATTATATTTGATGAGACTGCTCACTTATTACCACAGAGTGTGGGTTATTCTTGCAAAAGCAAAAAGTTGTTGTGAATCTCAAATAGAGAACTCAAATTTGCTTGATCCTGCTGGTTAGGATAGAAATTTCTACAGATTGAGGAATATGGGCAATAGGAGAAAGAGGTGTGAGCCAGGCAGTTCCAAGGAATTGAAGCAAAAGCCAAAAAAATGGGACTTTTTAGAATAGGGCAAGTTTATGGGATTCATGGAAAAGCTAAAGGGAAGAAACCTCTCTATCACCAAGTAGTTCATCAAGAATTGACAAAATAATAGCATTTTGGTGGGTAGTCAAAGAATGGAAGTTATAGAGGATATCATCACCGAAGCTGCTATTCTTGAAATGGAAGGGATTAACTCTATAGAGATAGAAATGTGTCTAATAAATCTATGGACAAGTTTACAGAGTTGACCAAGGAGAGAAATAGGTTGGTCAAAATTGGCATATCTTACTTTAGCCCTCCTTCAATTTCTAGACCCTAGAGGTTTATTTTTTTTGTTGTTATTGAGTATTTAATCATATTGGTCATTTTACTAAGATTAATGGCCACCATTTCATTCTAGTTAATCACTTTAGGTATAGGGTTAGAATAAACTTCCTCGTCTACCTTTGACAGTCTCTAGATACTATCAACTTAGCTCTCTAGAATGAACCTGAAGCCAATCATGCTTGTCATGAGGGTTTGATGGTGTTTATTATGAATTTACTTAAATCCAAAAAAGTGGATAGACCTTGCATAAGTAAAAATACCATGAAATGTGATACTGAGGGGAGTGGCTCAAATGAAGCCTAAAAAGGTGAGATTGAGGATGAAGAAGTTGAGCCAATGGACAAAAAGAGAAGAAATCTCTCCCCTGGCAGCTTGCAAAGGAAAAGGAATGGGGCAGATTATGAGATAGAGACTAGAACAAATGAGGATTCTAAAGAGGAAAAAGGGAAGAAGACTAAGGGAAAATCTAGTAAAAGAATTAAAACCAAAAATAGTTTGAAGATGTTTGAGAAATGTATGAATATCCCCTCGAATGATGACCTCCTCATACTAAAAATTGAGAAGAACCTAAAAGGAAAGAAGATTTAGACTCAAGGGAAAATGGAGGATAAAGACATTGAGAATGCTAATGTTGGGAAAAAAAATCTCGACAATGAAGAGGAAAATTTGAATCAAAGCAGTGCCCAAGATGATCAAGGGTATATGAAGGGTGTCTTAGTGTCATGCCCAAATTTTAAAGAGGCAAAAGACAACCAATATTTCTTTTTGAAAATAAAAGAACTAGAACTATTATGAATCAATCTTTATTTGTTGAATGTTCTATCAAACTGTGAGGTATGACCTAGTTGCTAGGTAATGCCCTCACATCAAAATTCACATCCTATCCTTGAAGAGAGTCATTACTTATGTGATTGTGAAACCCAAATTTTGCATTGGTGTGGTTATGAGGTTTCAATAGTTGTTTAGGTGAGGATGTTTTGCAACAAGGTATTTAAAAATTATGCTTAATTATTCACCCTCCGTTTTCTATATAACAATACCTTCTATCAACCCATTTATCCAAAATTAATGTCCCTATCTCATTTAACAGTTATCATTTTGTCATTTTATTTTATTTTATAATTTTCATTTATTTTCATTTATTTTAATTAATCATTTATTTATTTATTCTTTATTAAATCTAACCAATTTGATGTCTTTTGACTAGGCATTTCAATCAATTGATAATTACTTATGCCCCAAAATTTTATAATGTGTTACTGACAAATAACCCTAAAATTTTAATATACATGTATTTAACTTATCAATGAATTATATACATATTAAATCAATATTTTACATGTCCAATCTTAACATATTATTATTTATTTATTTTAAATTATTATTATTTTTTCATTATTTTTACGTCATACTTTACTTTTACCTCTAATATGTGCTAAACATATCTCAAAACAAGCTACACCCAATAGTGAGAAAGGAAATAAATTTATCTTTCATATCTTAACATTAATAGATATATATACATAATTTAGTTACCTTATAATTACTATATAAATCCTATAATTCAATATATTTTTACTCCAAAATAACTACCCTATAACATGGTTAGTTTATAAATCTATTAAATAAATCCTAGTAATCCTAATTAATAGAGTGCATTCCTAATTATTCCCTTTTAATAACATACCTTATAAGTAAACTAACCCCTAATCATAACTTAAAAGTGTTTTAAGTCCATATTAACAATTCCTATGTTCTACCTTTACCCAACCCAAATTTTCATGGCTAAAATACTATAAGTTTGGTCCCCAAAAGGTAACATTTCTTTACCCCTAAGACCACTCTCTTTTCCTAAGGTGATACTCCCTAAGTGGGCAGCTTTATCCCATTTCCCAAGGTGGGTGCCTAGGGACAAGTTTGCTGCCCTATATAATCACTTGGGAGGGAGTCAAAATCATTACCTACCTTTATCCAAGGTGGATATACAAGCAAGGCCGCCAAGCATGAGTTTTCAAGGAATAAAAAACATTAAGCAAGGCCTAGGGTTGAGGTGGTTGGGATTAGGGATTGACATTTATGTTAGAAATGTTTCCATCCCTTGTCACATGAGCCAAAACTCCCAAGGAGAAAGGTAAGCACTTGGGAGTGGTTGAGTATTATTTTATTTTATTTATTTAAAATTAATAAAATTATTTTGTGGAGTTTTCTTATTGGTGCTTCCTAGTTTTATCCTTTGGTGTCTAGTCCTTTTATGAACCTTGAAATTGGCATAGTCCTAAATTACATATTTACATATGTATTTTTTTTTTGTGTTGTTTTAAAGAATGATGACCTAAGGATCACATGGTTTATATGGGGCTATGGTATATTGGTGTTAGCTTAAATTTATTATTATTATTATTCTCTTCTTGGTTAGGGGGAAGGTTGACCTACAAGAAAACTTTTTGTGTTTGGGAGAATCCAAGGGATATTCCCTAGATTAAAATATTAGACTGTAATAGGGAGGAGACTTATTTGTCTCTCCCATACAAAATCCAAAGAGCATTTTATGCACATATAGGCCTATTCATTTTGTGAAGTCTTATACTATGTCTTTATTCTAACTCATTTCTTCTCCTTGTAAAATGTTTTGTGACATGAGATTGAATTTAGGTATTGAGTTTAACATCAATATTATCATTCTAATTAATGCATCTTCTTGTGGGTTCTATGGAAGTCTATTTACTTATTGAGTTTTTAACTTTATGAAACATAGTCTACAAATCTACATGCAACTATAACTTTGAATCTTGTAACACATAAAATGAACCACCAAAATTTGACAACATGTAAACTTGCAATTCAACTATCTATGTATTGATTTAGGTCCACTATATCAAATAAACATAACCATTTGAAATATATTTGCACATTGATTTTTAAGATAAAGTGTCTCATTTACATGATTCTCCAAATTACATCAACCACATAATGTAAAAAAAAAAACTACAATAAATCTTTCCTTACAAGTAACCTTATACAATTTCTCAATCTATCCTCACACCATTTCAACAATATATGAGAATGTGAAAATTTCATTTTACATCACATTGAAAGAAAAAAAAATGGAGATTATTCTTTACAACACTTTTTGTGATAACATGGGAAGGTTGGTTTCTCTACACACTTGAGCTTTCAACATTGTCAAGGGTGAAACCCTAACCTCTTCAAGGAATCCTTCTTCACAAAACTTGCACATACACATAAACTAGGAACCATGGAGGCTCACCTCCCATCCTAGGCTTCTATGAAGCCACCCACCGAGTAGGGGAAACAAGGTCCAAATGGGATACACACACAACACTTGCCATTGCATGAACACAACACATAATAGAAAATGAATCCCTTATAAGGCTTGCACATTGATTGACCATTGGAATCATTCCACACTAGATGAAAGTGGGATCTTAAAAGAGGAGATGCCATAACCAACATAACATCATATTGCAATTTCATTTGCCTCTCAAGGCCATCATAAAATTCTCCTCCTTCATACACACAAACCCCTTATATTTCCCAAAACAAAAAAGGTATATATGGCTTCAATCGAGTCCATACTCCATGAAAGAAAATAACTCCTCATCACAAGGTAAATCTTCTCAACTACAATGTTGAGAAAAACTAATCCCTTCACCAAAGGCTTCTCTTCCCTCCCAAGGGTGTGTAAAGCCTTCACACCTATGATCACATTCAAAATTCAAATCCAACAAGAAAATAAAGAGGGAAAAAACAAGAAATCTTCAAGAACATAATACACATTCAATTGCCACAACACAATACCAAAACCCACAATGCAAAGATTCACATTACAATGCATGCTCCATTGACAAATTCCCTATATTTTTCAAAACTAAAAGAAAGAGAATGAAACATGGTTTGAAACATCAACCTTGGTCCAAGCTAAAGGCAATAATAGTTGTAGTAGAGCTCCATTAATCTCCCTCCAAAACCTAATTGTCTCTAAACTTAGAGAGTGGGTGAACAACCCACCAATTTGATCAAGGCTCTCTAATAAGGCCTTTCCACTAACTATTTTAGCAAAGATACCAAGCCCCTCCCTCCTACAAACTTTTCTCCTTCTAAATTTTCTATAATTGACTTAGTGGGAACATGGGAGAAAACACATGTGACAAATCCAAATTCGAATTGATGGAAGAATGCATGGGCAAAGGGGGCCCTTAGGCTATCTAGGCACTCATATGGTCAAAATTAGGTCCATAACTTGATATATTATCACATGGGTAACTTATTTTCACCTAAAAGACACTTTGGTACTTCTTAATGACCCCTCAAAACCCTAGCCAAATTCAAATTCAAATTTCCTTGATTGTGACCCATCCTACCCCTTATCAAGTGGGTTTACTTACTCATTAACAAGGTAATTAGTTTTAGGGTAAATTACCACTATGATCAAAACCCTAAATGACATGTCAATTAAACACAAAATCCAAAAGTATTAGGTGACACATAAAAACACATTAGGCATCACCATGGCATGCCCCTAATGCATCGTTATGATTAAACATTTCCACATGCAAGAAAACTCACATTTACAAAGAAAAATACTTTCACGATGAGGCTTTTGAATCTTCCAAAGATTCACCTTGGTTAAAAGATGTTCACAAAGGTTTGGAAATTGTTCCCCCTAAGAATTTCCAGGTTCCACTTCTTGCACATTAAACTCGAGCATTAGCAATCCAAGGAGGTTTAATAAAATATATATATCATAAATGCATATAATTTCATAATTAAAATTCAATTTCATTCCCTAGTCACTTCAAATAGTTCATTCGAAATGTTAAAATATCAGAATCTACATGTCATAAGTCATCGTAATCAAATTAACCTTTATCTGCATACCATAATCATTCATTTACATATCATAAATCATCATAATCAAATTAACATTTATCTACATATGATAAATCATCGTAATCAAATTAACATTTTGCATCACATCAAAATCTAATAGTATCATGTCATAAAATTGCATCCATATGTCTTTGATCATTTCATACACAATATTAGGTTCTTAGTGCATATCATAATGTAAAACACTACTGAAGTATCAAAATCAATAGATAAAACAATCTACTATCCATCTAAGTCTCAAAAAACTATTAAAATATTAAAGTCTCGAATATCAAAATGTAAATAAAATATCTATGCTATGAGGGGTTGGGGTGAGGCCTCACAGTTTGGAAACCTAAGTGAGATGAGAAGAGACATTAGTATGATGAAGGATCATATGCAAGATATTAAAAGGGAGTTTTAACATCTTAGCAAGACTAACCGAGGTGAGATGACCTAAGTCCAACATTTGGATAGGCTCTTAGAGGTGATTGGAAATGCTGAAGAAGTTAAGTACTTGATGAAGAGAGTCCCACCTCTTGAAGCCATACATATAGAAAATGGTGAAGGACATGCAATAGAAGATGGATATAATGGAGAGCAGTGTTGATAGTATTGAGAATGGGCTAAAGAAATTTTTATATCAAAGCTGCTTCATATTGAAAGCTTGCATGAACAAAATCAAGAATTTGATAAGCTGGAGTAAGGGAGAAACCAAGGTACAAAGGATATGAAAGATGAGCAAGGAAAATACACAAGGGAAAATGAAAAGAAGATAGAGTTTATGGATAAAAAAGAGATTGATGAGGTGAGGACATCTACTATGAGCATGAACATCCTTGCTAGTCATGTTGTTTACTTACTGAACGCCTTATAGCTATTTTGTTGCTATCTCTTTGCTACTTTTTTGCTGTCATTATTCTTATTTGATGTTTTAGGATTTTTTTCTCTAGCTCGTTTTTCTTTTTTGTGCTAAGGCCAAGTTTCTCATGGGCTATCAATGCTTATCTACTTGGCACTTTGTAAAAGGTTTTAGGTCCTTTTAAAACCTTTTTTTACTTGATCGAGTCATTGTTATATATATAAGTTATAATATCATTTATCTATTTATTATATATTTTTAAAAATATTTGTATTTTAAAATAGATGATAATATTTATATTATCTAAATAATCTAATATTGATTATTAATTCTTATTTCCTATTAAAACCTATTTTGAAATTGGGGACATAATAGTTCTCCCCTCTAAAAAATTGCTTGTCCTCAAGGAAAGACCATATACATACACACAAATTTCAAAGAAAGGCATGTCATGAAAAATTAGGTTCAAGTTGATTCCATACCAAGCCCAAGAGTTGGATTTTGACCACCTTGGCCTCGATGAAAGGTGTTAGGTATCTACATGAGGTGGCCTACTTAGAAAGATACTTTTCTTCCTCCATATTTATTCTTTATCCATATTGGGACTTTGACCCCCTTGACCTTAAGGGATTTTTCAATCACCTTTTTGTCTTCTTGAATGCATGACTCATAAAGTCTTGATGTATGCTCCAATATTCCATTCTCCTTTATGTCTTTGACAAGAAGTTTCAAATTAGGATCTTTATACTTATCACTTTCCCTAGATTTCTCTTCTTTCTTCTCAAGTTTAGATTTTGTTGCTACTTCTTCATCGATTTCTTCTTGTTTATTTTTCACTTTTCTAGTTTCTCTTTCCTTTTTGGATTTTCTTGCCTTTTATTTTCCTTTTCTCTTATAGGTTCTTCTTTTTAAAAGTGCTTCTTCTCCACTAGTCAAGTCAATAGGATTTGATTGTTCAAATTATTCAATTGTAACGACCAATGATCTTGGTTCTACACTACTAAACCTTTCTTTTGAAATGCTCATCATCCTTCTTGATTTTGTCTAAATCATACATTTCTTCAATTCCATCTTGGTTCTGTAGAACACTTCCTTATAAGTTCCAAACCTTGGTGTTGAAATGTCTATAGGTCTAGAGATCAATTTATTTGCATAAGATCTTACTATGTCTTTAACAACTTTATAACCCATAGATGGTAACCAAAATGTTATAGGTTGAACTTCTTGTAAGATACATGTATGTTTGTCAACTAGAAAATACATATCTTCCTTAGACTCTTCAACCATGTTAACAATAATTATTTCTCTTATATGCATCCTATATTGAAAATCTTTAAAATATTCCTATATGTAACTAGAGAAGTCATCTCCTAAATCTCTAATGAATTCATTTATTTGCATCATAACTAGTTTATGTTGTGATCGTCGAACCATACCTTTCTTTGAAATTAATTTTGTGAGTAGAAAAATATACATACTGGGATTGATCCATACATGAACACTTTCCTTTTATCCATTTTTATTTTGTCTTTGTTTTCAAACATTTGACTACTTGACATCTCACACAAATCATAAATTTTATCTTCCTTTAATATTCTATATGTTGCATGAATTGCTCCGTTAAGTTTACTATTCAATTTTCTTGATAGAGAAACCGTGTAGCCTATTGCCAGAGCTACATATCTTACCTCTTTATATTCAATATTGCTAACCCTCATGGCTCATGAATTAGATTTATCTTTGGTTAATCATGCAACCAAACTTGCAAATGTTGTTCCTAGTGTAGGTAATTCACTAGTTACACAAAGTCTTGTAACTACATGAATGATTTCCTTGGTAATCTTATATGGTCTATCTAACCACATAAGTTCTTTGTGCAACATACTGAGCACTCATCTAAGGGAAAACTATTTGGTTTGTCAAGTGTATATACAAACATTTTTCTTCCATATATTTTTGCCTATTCTTCAACCTATTGTTATCACACAGTTCTCCAACTTGTTTTGTTATCACTTCCATTTCCATTTCTTTAATTTTGTAGTGGATATACAACCAAAGAACTTCCCCTAATAATACTTTAGGAGGTATCAAAGATAGAGCTCATAATATATAACTTTTACTTTCCTTCACTAAATGTATCTTGAATACAGGATGAGGTTGCTCAATCATGTTGATCAAAATAAGAGTATCCACTTTATATTCCATGATTGCACTAAAAAAAAAATATTTACCTTGTTATTGCTCACAAATATGATTCAAGTTTCTCTAATTTTTGACATTCACAAATTATTTTTTTATACCAGTTCACAATTCACTCTTATCATGATATCAATCACAAAGTTTACAATAGATTGCTTCTCAAATGTATTCCTGCATTGAAGTTTGACAAATAAAACCATTTTTGTCTTATTTATTCTCAAAAGTAGTCATTGCACCTCTTCAAAGGTAAATAATACTTTTCATTGGTTAATGCTATGAGCCATTACAACCTTTCTCTTATATTAGTTAAAGTGCCAACCTTTCGTTGCTATGACTTTGTAATTACTTATCAACCTTATAACTCATCTCACTATGTTCTAGAAATCATCATATCTTTCTAATAATATTTTAAATCACCATATATATCTCTAAGGGACTGGCTAAAAATATTCCATTCAATGCTCCCCCTAAGTCTAGTATTGACTTAGTTTGATGAAGAATCAATCACACCTTAGGTTAATTGTTCATGATTCTTTTTTTTGACATCTTACTTTCCATCTTCCTTATTTCTCCATGTCTTATTCATTTCACCTATTACAACCTTCACTTCAACAACTTTCTTTCCTTTACCATCCATTGACAAGTTGAGTGATTGGGTATTGAACTTGCAGTCTCTCACAAGCTGTATGATCTTGTGAAAGAAAAATTTGACATACCAATTGAATTCCAAGTACCAACATTACCTCTCATTGTTCTCACTTTTAAATTGATAACCATATGTCCATAATAACCACATACTAAAAAGATGACATCAAATTGTCATTCTCTAGCTAGTGTAATCACCAATTTAACCGTGAATCATGGAACTTGTACTCTTGATCTATAATATTTAGCTTTATGACCATAATTTCTATATGCATAAAAGTTATCATCAATTATCCTACCACTTTATTTAGTACTTATACTATATCTACATTCATATTCAATGTGACTATAGTTTTCCACAGTTAAAGAAATGATCATTAAATACTTGAGGCTTAGTAATCACCAACCCGCTCCTACAAAATTAGTATTAGTAACAATTTTCCACTATAAAAACAAGTATGTTTATTTAGTTTCTTACTAGTAATTCTTGGTTTTACCTTAAAATATTGTTGGGTCTCCTTTAGCTTGGATGATTCTTTAGCTTCAAATTTTCCTTGAGTAGTGGAACCCAAACTTATTGTGTCCTTGTATCACCTTTGACTATTCAGTTGTTCATCAACTTTCTTGAGATTTCATTGTACCTATACTATCTTAATTTAGAAGCACTTCAATTTATGGTGATTTATCACCCATTCAATGTGGCATCATCATCTATTTGTATTTCTCCTCTCTATTCTCATTTCTTCTTATTTCACCTAGGTGGAATTAGAGTAGGAACTGATAAATCCTCCTTAGTATTCCTATTTCATGGTAGAAAAATCAATGTAGGATCTATCTACTTGGGTCCTTTCTTACCTTCCTCTAATCACTTGGAATCTATTATCTGCACCAAGATTGACTTTTATAATAATAAAAAGCACCTTATTTATGAAGATCAACACCTATTTTGATACCTTGAGGGAATCCCAATGGTTTTAGGGCTAGGTTAGTAGGGATGCATTATGCATCCCTAATACACCAATTAGAGATGTGGTGCATCCCTACTAGCCCAATCAAGGATGCAATGCATTCATGCTTGGACCTATTTTGGGTTTTCTTCTTGGGTTTTGAGTCTGGGTTAATTTGAGGTCAAAATTTTGAAGTACAGTTAGCCCATGGGAGAAAGTTTGTTTCAAATGTAAACCCATAAATTTGTGACATTTTTCATCCATCATTCACATTCTGAAGTGATGCATGCACACTAGTCCTCAAGCACTCAAATTTTCAAGCATCTGAGGTATTGAAGTAAGATACCCATTTAAGATTAAGGATTCAAGCATTCAAGTAATTGAAGGGATTTATTCATGATCTATCATTTTCAACATGAAAGATCTCTCTCCATACATTCAAAACCCTTTATTGCATATTCTACATCTATTCTTCTACATCCTCCTTCCTCTTAATACGATTCAATTAGTAAAGTGAACTCATTGCATTTGTTTGGAGATATCCTCATATTATAAGGTGAATTCTTGCATTTAATTTATGTTTCCAACATTTAATTATTTCAATTTCAATGTTAATTCCTAAATTGGGATTTTACTAAGGAAAATCCTCCACCAACAAAACATAACATTTTTTATTATAGGTTGTAGATCCAGATACAATTTTTGTAAAACTTTAGAGATTCATAAACTATTTTTTGTTTGGAGACTCTTGAGCAGGGATAGACTTCTAAAAGTTAACCCTTCTTTGACTTTTCTTGAGGAAGTCAACCCTTCTTGAAAAAAAAGTAATTTCAAGGTTTTGTAGATCTCACATTTTTTAATTGAGATCATGAGAATCAACAGCTATGGGGATTAGTTGACAAACAATTTATAGGTTCGTATTTTTTCAAGGTGAGTTTCTTTTCCTTCTCTATTTCAATACACATTTCCATTTCTTTCCATTTAATTGCTAATTTTTACATCTACTTAATAGGACTTCATAGCTCTTTCTATATTAGGTATTTGAGGACCTTTTATCCTTTCTCTAGTTTTATAACCATTAGATCTTCACTTGCATTATTACCCCTTCATCATTTGGTTAAAATTAATCTCCTTAGATCTAATCATCTTAGAATTGGAATTGAAAGGATTGATTTCCTTAAATTTTCTTTCAAGTGTTAGCTTATGTGATGAAATTAAAATTATTTACTTGCTTTACATTCCCCCCTACACTTTACCTATTAAATCTTTCATTATTTTCCTTCTCAAATTTTAATTCCTTTTTAGCTTGTCAACATCCTCCCTTAGTCTTTCATTCTAATTCACAACTTGTTGGTTTTCATTAGTAGTATCCTATCTTCCATCTGTACTAGTGCTAATTCTTTCTTGATTTGATTGACTTATTCCTCTTTTTCCTTCAATGCATATTTAGTCACTTTATTTGCATCTTCAACATATTTTGTAGCATCTTTTACAACCATTTTTTCTTTGAGACCTTCACACACATTTACAACTTGCCCTTCAAGAACTCTTTTTAGACTTTAGAATTGTTCTTTCAAATTTTGAAAAATTTCCATCAATTCTTCAATAGATTTTTTAGATTCTTTAGACATGACACCTTTAGATAACTTATCCATGTATTCTTTGCTTTCATTGAGCATTTTAGTTATATATTCTTATTTCAAGTGATTTTATTAGATTCTCCTATAGTTCATGAATCATATTGGCTTATTCCTCAAGACCCCTCTCATACATATACCTTCCCATCTTTAAGAATCTTTACCTCTAGCAACTAAGCTTATCTTCTTAAGGACCCAAGCTTTAATACCAATTGTTGGTATATAGTGATATTGATAGAGGGGGGAGGGGGAAAGGGCATGGAGGGTGGGTGAATTTATATAATGGGTAAACTATTAATTCAAGCTATCAATCTATATATCTCAAACTGGACTACTAAAATACTTATCGAATAATTGTTGAAATAAAACAAACTCTATGCACTGATCAGTCATAGAAGCAACACACATAAAAAAATTATTTTAGTATTGTTGAAGCCCTTGGTAAATGGTGAAAACTATGGTGGGGATGATGCCCACAAATCTTTCACTATAGTTAAAAGGTTTTTCCTTTTAGGAGCTTACAAATACCCTTTCTAGGGGTTCACCTCATTAGGAGTAATTTGTACAATGTTAGGAGTACAAGAAGATATATTAGAATCTACCCCACTAGAGGATTTAAAAATTCTTCTTAGAGTCCATTGACAAAGAGACTAGTACGGTCCACTTGATTAGGGGATTTCCCTCATTGCAATAGTTAGGTAATAAAAAGTTGATTGATATATCTATAGAAACTTTTCTATCAAATCATTTCTACTATACTCATAGCATAGCTTCTATTTGATTTACTACTTGATCACACTTTCTATAACCACATGCACTAATTTCTATTCTCTCTCAATACTTCTCATACTTCACTTCTTTTCACCTACAACTAATAGGTGTTGGTGTTAATATGTATTTACTATTTACACTTTACTTAAGTTTAATTAAGTTAATGCATTATTTTATTATTTCTTAGGTGAGATAGTTAGGAGTTTGTGTACTTTTATGAGTTTTCATATTGACAACACAGAAGTAAGAAACTCTAATTTTCTACAACACTGGAGTTTGTATAATTAACTGAGTTTTCATGTAGACAACACAATTATTCACACTCCTATTTTAGCACATGGTGTCTACAACATAAATTTGCATGCTACACCTTTGTAGGCTTATCCTCTCATCATCACACTAACTCTTGTGCTTAATGGAGGATAACCCACACCTAGTGGATATGTTCTTGGTTGTATCACTTATCATGTTGCTAATTCCTAGGCATTCCAAAAGCATTCTAGAATCCTTTATATATAGGCACTCCTAGTGTACTTTCACATTGAATCGAATATATATCAATATTCTAATCATACTCTTTCTAGTCTACTATTGTGCTTGTGCTTGAGTTTCTTGATCTTGGGTGAATTTTTCCCTAAGGCAAATTCTTACATGGTATCAGAGTTGAGGGAAATTCTCTTCACATAGTTTTTCAAGACCATCTTGTTGATTCAACACCTCAACCTAGATCTAGAGTATCACAATCATTGGGGCAACATTTTTTTTGCAAACTGGCAACGCAAAGGCCTGATTTGCCAAAATTTCTATGATCATTTTAGATCTACATTTCTTTCATTTGCATCTCTACAATTTTTTTTGGATCTGTATTAATTTTTCAAAATTTTTTTGGCCATTAGGCCAGTTGAAAAGAGCTTTGGAGGTGAAGATTAAAGCTTGTTGGTGAAAATTAGATGTTTGCATCACATTTAGAAGTTTAGAAAACCCCTAAATTGGATTTTGTTTCATCCAAATTGGACAACTAATGGAAAATCTGGAGCCATTTGTTTTTTGGAGGTGTGATTGTAATGATTTAGGAAAAATAATAACAAAGGTGATTTTCAAACAACGATATCTCCCTCATATGGACTCCTTTTTACAAGTAATTTTTTTTTATTTTGGGGTAGAATTTTGTGATCTACACATTGGTGTAGGTGGTTTGAGATCTCTATTCTTGAATTTTTCTACAACTCACAAATCTCAATTTTTGCCACTTCAAATACTCTGTACAGCCTCATCTGGACTCCAAATTAGGTTCTTTTTTTTTTAAAGTGAATATTTTTTGTCTGCTTTCCAGATCTACAATCAAATTTCTGGTTTTGTGGATAGAAATACTACTTTCAGAAATAGGTCCTAAATTGCCCATTATAATCACAACACCTATAAAGTTCCAAATCATACATTGGGGGGGGGGGGGTTGGGGGTGGTTTCCTTGATTCTTTTTTCATTTTGGGAGGTACATTGATTAGTACATCATGGAAGTGAAAGATTTAATCACCTTGACAACACAAAACTACAAGGAGTGAATTCAATTGGTTATCACTTTTCGTAGTTAGCATAATGCATTGCCATATGTGAAAGGACTTTCATAGGATGGTGACACTAGTTTCGTCATTTGTCATACACTCTTTCTCTATATGGATATGGAGGTTATGGATTCACTTGATGACATGAAGTCATCTAATTTATATGATTATTGGATCTATCTTTGTGAGCTATATGGAGATCCACAAATTCTTCCATTCCCAAAAGATCTTTTACCACCAGTTGTAGTTGCATCCTCTCCAAATGAGATCACACCTCTAGATGCTCCTATTGCTACTCCTGATTAATTTTCATCCCCAAATGCTTTAGATTTAGTGTAGAAGGACACTTTGTCTTCCCACTTCACCTTCATGGAATGACTTCCTTCCAACCATCATAGCATTGTTCATGGAGTCTTGCATTGAAGATGCGGGATACATCATCGATGATATTCATCTTCTCTTTGTTGAGGCAACTATTTCATCCATTGCCATAGTGATAGATTCATGTACTTCAAGACAACAAGGTATAGTCTATCTTTGAACTCCAGCATTAGGTGATGACTTCTTGACAGGTATTTCAGGTTTGTTCATAGAGTCATACATAGCAGATTTGGGAGATACTCTTGATGATATAAAACTTCTCTCTAATGAAGCAGATCCTTCTTCAATTGTCACAAGGGCTCACTTTGAACCTCATGTCCATTCTCTACATGATCACTCTTTATAAGTTGATGTGATTGTGGATCCTTATGTACAATAGTTATAGGAGGTCTCTTTATCATTTGAGGAGACATTTTGTTCTTTTGGACATGTTATACATACATCATTTCTAGATCTTCACTTCTTCTCAGTAGTATTGGAAGGAGCCACTATCAATATTGACACAAAGATAGTTGAGCAAGTTTTAGAGACACCTTTCATCATTGAGACTCTTTCTACACCTAGTGAAAGCATCTCACCTATACCTCTATCATTATTTTTTCCAAAGGGGAGGAGCATCATTCAATGGTCATGGATCAACTTCTACATTGGAGTAGCTATCACTACACGACACACTACATTTTGGCAGGGGGGGGACTACTTTGTCTCATTCTTCTTCTCTTTTATGTGGGGGACTTTATCCTCTTATGGGATTTTTTGCTTCTTCTCTTCTGTATATACTTGATGTATGTCATAATGGGGGGGTCTTGATTACTCCATCCATCCATGCATTTTTTCTTTTCATCTCTCTTTTGGGAGAGGGTTTTTCCCCTGAGGTTTTCCCTTTTTCTTCACTTTATGAGAGATTGCATTTCATTATCTACATGGGTACCTAATATGTCCTAGTAGTCAAGAAACATTATGCATGTCATCCTAGTT
Source organism: Cupressus sempervirens (assembly GCA_028749045.1). NCBI lineage: Eukaryota > Viridiplantae > Streptophyta > Pinopsida > Cupressales > Cupressaceae > Cupressus > Cupressus sempervirens. The sequence continues at coordinate 830,001,231 of CM053785.1, read as the reverse complement.
TTTGTGAGCTTAAGTGCATTCCTCTAAGTTAAACTTAAGGGGGGTGTTGTTGTAAATATGTATTTACTATTTATACTTTACTTAAGTTTACTTATGTTAATGCATTATTTTATTATATTGCATTATTTTATTATTTCTTAGGTGAGAAACTGAGGAGTTTTCATGTTGACAACACAGAAGTAAGAAACTCTAATTCAACACATGGTGTCTACAACACTAGAATTTTCATAATTAATTGAGTTGTCATGTAGACAACACAATGATTCACACTCCTATTTTAGCACATGGTATCTACAACATAAATTTTCATTCTACACCTTTGTAGGCTTGTCCTCTCATCATCGCACTTACTCCTATGCTTAATGGAGGATAACCCACACCTAGTGGACATGTGCTTGGTTGTATGACTTATCATGTTGCTGATTCCTAGGCATTCTAGAAGTATTCCAGAGGCCTTTATATATAGGCACTCTTAGTGTAATTTCATATTGAATCAAATACATATCAATATTCTAATCATACTTTTTTTGGTCTACTATTGTGCTTGTGCTTGAGTTCTTTGATCTTGGGTGAATTTATTCCTAAGGAAAATTCTTACATGGTATCAAAGCTATACCAAATTCTTATAATAGACACTAATTCTTTTGCTACTTAATTATTATCACTATGTCCTTAACATGTTTTTTTCATCATTTCCTTGATCATTATTAGGTTATCTTGTACAATTCTTTAGGATAGTCAAAATGTGTTTGACCTATACAAGATTCATCTTGAATCCTTGTGTGTTTCTTTCTTCCATTTTTTATCTACCACATCATCATTATTCCATCTTTTTAGAACTACATAAAGTTGAAACATGTTATTTAGGATCTTATTGATGAGGAAAATGTTAGATTGTGGTGACTGATCAGGAAAGTATTGTAAATACTTCATAAATAGTAGCCGACATGGTAGCCGACATATTATGGCCGACATATGGCCAACATATTATAACCCTAAAGCAGTTTAATACTTGTATAAAAGGGCTTAGGGTTGGGTATTTTTCATAAGGTTGTGATATGAAATTGGTTCTTGCGGCGGTATTGAGCTGTAAGGGATTACAGATTGTAATCAGGTTGTAATCACTAGATTGTAATAAGATCAGACTTGCTGTTTGGTGGACGTAGCCCAGGGATTGGGTGAACCATGTTAAGTCTTGGTGCCTTGTGTTCATTTTTGTTTGTTCTATTATTTTCTGTTATTGGTTATATTTGCATGTAGTTTTTTATTTCTATCCGTGGTTTATCCTAACAAGTGGTATCAGAGCAAGGTTGTCTTTCAATTATCCTCTGCAGGAAAGTCTCACGGTTAAGTGGGAGTTTCACAGTTGAGTGGGAGCAATGGCAGATGAGGGTAAGTTGAGGGTTGATAGGTTTAATGGGTAGAACTTCCAGTTATGGAAGATGCAAATGGAAGACTATTTATATCAGAAGGATTTATGGAAGTCGTTAGAAGGAAAAGCCAAGAATCAGGGAACTATGTCAGAGGCTGAATGGGATCTTTTGGACAGAAAGGCACTCGGAAGCATTCGGTTATGCTTTGTACCATCGGTGGCATTTAATATTACAAAAGAAAAGACAATAGAAGATTTGATGAAAACCCTAGCGACACTGTATGAAAAGCCCTCCACTTCAAATAAGGTATTTCTCATGAAGCGTTTATTTAATATGAAAATAGCAGAAGGTGGATCTGTTGCAGATCATTTAAATGAGTTTAATACTATTACTAGTCAATTATCTTCTGTGGGTATCAATTTTGATGAAGAAATTAGGGCTCTCTTGATTTTGTGTTCTTTGCCTGAAAGCTGGAATGGCTTGGTAATGGCGGTGAGTAATTCTGTTCCTGGATCTAGTACCCTAAAATATGATGATGTGATCAGTGTTATTTTAAGTGAGGAAACTCGTAGAAAATCCTCAGGTGGATCTACATCAGGAAGTGCTTTAAATGCACAAAGCAGGGGCAAAACGACTGAAAGAGGAAGTAACTTTGGAAATCATGGGAAATCAAGAGGAAAGTCAAAGGGGAGGAGGTCTCAATCGAGAGGACCAAATGATTGCTGGAAATGTGAGAAACCAGGGCACAAAAGGAAAGATTGCTAGAATCGAAAGAAAAATGAAGGAGATAAATCAGATGGAGACAAGGAGGCAAATGTGGTAAGTAACAAATCCGAAGAGGATGCTTTGCTTCTGTCTTTAGAGAGTGTTGATGATTCATGGGTTTTAGATTCTGGTGCTTCATTTCATGCTACACCTCATAGAGGTTATTTCATTGATTATGTCCAAGGGGATTTTGGGCTTGTTTATTTGGGGGATAATGAACCCTGTCAAATTGTTGGAAAGGGAAAAATTAAGATTAAGTTGCAGAATGGGAATCATTGGCTACTACATGAGGTAAGACATGTTCCAAAAATAAGTAAAAATTTAATTTCAGCAGGGAAACTCGGTGATGAGGGTTGTGTAGTTACTTTTAATGATAAAAATTGGAAGGTTTCAAAAGGTTCCCTTGTAGTAGAAAAAGGTTTGAAAGTAGGCACCTTATATCTTTGTACAGGTCATATTGTTCCTTCTACTTTGATTGTTTCAGAGAAAAATGAATATTCAGGAACAATTACTGCAGTTGAGTAGGGAGAACAAATAGCTGTTGTAGATTTTGATACAGCGTTGTGGCACAATAGATTTGGGCACATGAGTGAGAAAGGTATGAAAGTACTTCATTCAAGGAAATTTTTACCAGGTCTAAAATGTGTGAATATGGATTTCTATGAAATTTTTGTGTATGGAAAACAAAAGAGAGTGAGTTTTGTAAAGACAGGGAAGAAAAACAAAAAGGAGAAATTAGAGCTTGTGCATACAGATGTATGGGGACTAGCCTAGGTATCTTCCCTTGGTGGCTCTCATTATTATGTTACATTTATTGATGATGCAACTAGAAAAGTATGGGTTTATTTCCTTAGATAAAAATTTGATGTATTTCAAACTTTTAAGAAATGGAAATGCTTGGTTGAAAATGAGACTGGTAAGAAATTAAAATGTCTCAGATCTGATAATGGTGGTGAGTATTGCAGTCATGAATTTGAAGATTATTGCTCCACTAATGGTATTCGTAGACAAAAAAATGTTCCAAGGACTCCACAGGAAAATGGAGTGGCAGAACGCATGAACAGGACTATAATGGAGCGCGCAAGGAGCATGAGGTTGCATGCTGGGTTGACCTTACACATGTGGGCGGAGGCTATCAATACTACAGTATATTTGATTAATAGAGGTCCCTCTACTCCTTTGGGCTGTGGTATTCCAGAGGAAGCATGGACTGGAAAGAAGGTGAGTTATTCTTTTCTCAAGACCTTCAGTTGTGAAGCTTTTGCTCATATAGACTCTGAAAATAGAACCAAGCTAGAAGCTAAATCAAAGAAATGTGTCTTTGTTGGATATGGAATTAATGAATTTGGTTATAGGCTTTGGGATTTTGAAAATCTTAAAATTATTAGAAGTCAGGATGTCATATTCAATGAGAAAGTGTTGTACAAAGATCTGTTGCAGCAACATGAGAAGAAAGAAGATGATTATGTAATGTTGGATGATACTCCAAAAGCTGATGTTCCAGCCATTCCTCATGATGTGCAACAACTGCAACAACAAATACCACACACACCAGAGAATGTTAGACAATCAACAAGGCAAATTAGACCTCCACAAAGGTTTTCTCCCTCTTTGTATTCTATTTTACTTACTGATGCTGGTGAACCTAAAAGTTATGATGAAGCTGTGCGGGTGGATACTAAGATTCAGTGGGAGTCTGCAATGAAAGATGAAATGGACTCTTTGCTGAAAAATAAGACATGGGATTTGTGCAAGTTGCCTGCAGGTAAAAAGGCTTTATAGAATAAATGGGTTTACAGGTTAAAAGAAGAGGAAGGAGGTAAGAAAACATTTAAGGCCAGGTTAGTTGTAAAAGGATTTGCATAGAAAAAGGGAATTGATTTTGATGAGATATTTTCTCCTGTTGTTAAAATGACTTCTATTCGTACTATTTTAAGTCTTGTGGCTACTGAAGATTTGCATTTAGAGCAGATGGATGTTAAAACAACCTTTCTTCATGGTGATTTGGATGAAGAAATATATATGGCTCAGCCACAGGGTTTTGAGGTCAAAGGTAAGGAGAACTTAGTGTGCAAATTGAAGAAAAGTTTATATGGCTTGAAGCAAGCACCTCGGCAATGGTATCTGAAATTTGACAGTTTTATGCATGAGCATGGATATAATAGGTGTCATTCAGATTACTATGTTTATTTTAAGAGGTTGGATGATGATAGCTACATTATTTTATGTTTATATGTTGATGATATGCTTGTAGCTGGGTCTAACATGGATCATATTAAGGGGCCGAAATGCCAATTAGCACATGCATTTTCTATGAAGGATTTTGGGGCAGCAAAACAAATCCTTGGTATGAAGATTTGCAGAGATAGGAAGAACAGAACATTGACGCTATCTCAAGCTGATTATGTTGAGAAGGTGTTGCAACGTTTCTCTATGGAGAATGCTAAAGCTGTCAGTACACATTTACCTAGTCATTTGAAATTGACTAAGGAGATGTGTCCCAAGACATAGGAAGAGGAGGATAAGATGTCCAAGGTACCCTATGCTTCAGCTGTAGGAAGTTTGATGTATGCTATGGTATGCACTAGGCTAGATATTGCACATGCAGTGGGAGTCGTTCGCATGTATATGAGTCATTCAGGATTTGAGCATTGGAATGCTGTCAAGTGGATTCTCAAGTATTTGAGAGGAACATCTAATAAGTGTTTACACTTTGGGGGCTCTACTACTAATGAACAAGGCTATGTTGACTCAGATTTGGCTGGGGATATTGATACCAGGCGGAGTACTACAAGTTATGTCTTTACTATTGGTGGGGCAGCTGTGAGCTGGGTTCTTAGGTTACAGAAGATTAATGCTCTCTCCACTACAGAGGAAGAGTATGTTGTTGCTATAGAGGCCGCCAAAGAGATGATATGGCTGCAGTTCTTCTTGGAATAATTGGGACATCCTCAGAAGGATAATTATTTGTTCACAGATAGTCAGAGTGCCATTCATCTTGCTAAGAATTCAGCTCTGCATTCTAAGACCAAACACGTACAGTTGCGGTACCATTTCATTCAGTCAGTTTTGGAGGATGGACAGTTAAAGCTATAGAAGATACATACCAATGACAATCTAGCAAATATGTTGACAAAGGTTGTAACAAGGGAGAAGCTGAACTCCTCTTTAGCTTCGGTTGGTCTTTTAGACGGAACATGAATAAAAGAACAGTAGAGTCTAGGATGGTTTGATCCAGTGGGAGCCCCATGTGGTAGTGGTATTGCTACAGGATCAGTCTCCAAGTGGGAGATTGTTGTTTAAGTGTGGAGCCTGATCAGTCCCCAAGTGGGTGATTGTTAGATTGTGGTGACTGATTAGGAAAGTACTGTACATACTTCATAAATAGTGGTGACATATTATGGCCAACATATGGCCGACATGTTATAACCCTAAAGCGGTTTAATACTTGTATAAAATGGCTTAGGGTTGGGTATTTTTCATAAGGTTGTGATACAAAATTGGTTCTTGCAGCAGTATTGAGCTGTAAGGGATTACAGATTGTAATTAGGTTGTAATCACTAGATTGTAATAAGATCGGACTTGCTATTTGGTGGACGTAGCCCAGAGATTGGGTGAACCACGTTAAATCTTGGTGCCTTGTGTTCATTTCTGTGTGTTCTATTATTTTCTGTTATTGGTTATATTTGCATGTAGTTTTTTATTTCTGTCCGTGGTTTATCCTAACAGAAAAGCTTTGAGTTGATGCTATTGTTAATAATTATGATGATAAGGCTTTTAATGAACCATTACCTAAATATGACAAAGGAGAATCCTTGACATCAAAGAAAATGGGGGTGCTAAGATCAACTATACCTATACAAACAATGATAATGGTATCCACATATTCTTGAACTTGTGAATGAATGTATTAAAATTGTAAGATCTAAATATGATGGACCCAACTATGATTTAGATATTGATAGGGTACTTAGATTTATCTTGAGAGGTATAGGCTCTTCCATGCAACCTCAATCTTTTAATCAACATAAACCCATGACCATGCTTAGAGGTGTTAGCTCTCCTTCACATGGGGAAAGTCTAAATGTTGTCACTAGGAGTCAACCTAAGATCATCCTTAAGGGACCAAATTCTTATAGAAAAACTAATTATAAGCAAGTGAGATACTATTCCAAACAAGTATCTACTCCTAGCATGTCAAGCTATAATCTAGAAGATCAAATTTAGTGTACCCCAACTCATATTTCAATCTTTGAGTTTGTTGAATTATCATCTATGCACAAAGAGATCATATAAAAATATTTTTAAACATCTACTATCCCTAAAGACATTAATGCTAACCAATTTTTAACCACAATTAATCACATTGCCACTCCAAATTAACTTTCATAACATTTCCCTACATATTGAGGTCCAAATCTACCAAACCCAAGTCAAATGTGTGTTGATAGACAATGACATTGGATTAAATATGTTTTCTTCCAACTTGGTTAAATAGCTAGGATTATTCAAATCTATTATTGATCCTAGGAGGAAGATTACCACTAAAGCTTATGATGAGGTTGAGAGGTTTTCTAAGGGATTAGTTGTGCCAGTTAGTCTAGTAGAAAATGACATAGTCTTTAAAGTTCTTAACATACCCCTTTCTTATAACATATTGTTAGGAAGACCTAGGATCCATGACATGCAAGTGGTTCCCTCAACATACCATCAATACATAAATTCCCCTTTAACAATACTAAGATTTATATGCCAGGGGATAATTCCATGTCTATCAATACTCTTACTATTAAATACTTAGTTCTAAGTTGTTGATGAAGTTAAGACTAAACTTGGTGAATATGAGAAAAATATGAAGATTTTGATAGTGGGATGGGGGTATATCTACTAGATTCTATTACTAAACTTCTACTTTCCCCTCATTCTTATGGTAAATATTTAGAAGCTATGAAACCTTCATGTTCTACTATAATAGTCTATAGAACCCTTATTCAATCTTGGGTACCTTTAGAAGATACAAAAGAAGAATATTCTATTAGGGAATGTATTTTATAGAGAAGAAGAACCTAAGGAATTTGTGTTTAGTGTTGTAATATCCCACAAATGATATGGAAAATGTTACAAGTTTCTAGCTAAAATAGGTCACCTAAGTCTTGATCCCTTCATTAATAAGGAATATGCTCTTACTAAACCATTAAATCACCCAAATAGATAAAAATATAAGGATAAGATTGGATTGGGATACTCTAATGCTGATGCACAACCTATTTTTGATCCATCTCTTGATAATTCTAATGAACATGAGGAAGCGATTGTGCCTAAAAACACTTATAACCAACACTACCAACACTTATAACCAAGATGAAGAAAAATTTGTTCGATGTATTACAATTCTTTGGCATGAATAAGGAGCTCCACTACAATATGATGATGATGCTTCTACATCCAAAAAAAGAGAGATTTGAATATCCTAATATAAATTGCATTCATATCAACACGACAAGCTTGTTACAAAGAGAAGAAAATACTAAATCACATGAATATGAATGGGTTTCTCTTTTAGTAGAGTCAACAAAAGTGGGAGAAGATTTTATGCATACTTATGCTATTAAAAATGAAGTGGTAGATGAGTCACCCATAGGACCCAATGAGTCAAACTCACATGTTTCTTTCATTGATCAAGTTGAACATGTTAGGGCTTAGATGGATTCAAGTGCCTTTGATTGGAACCTTATAGATTCTAAATATCTTTTCACTAGAGATAACTTCCCCCATATCAATATTTTGGAACCTTCCACTTCCCTCTCTCTCATATACCTTGACCTCTTCGATTGGTCATGGTGGAATCAACAACATAAATTTCCTTCCTTTCAAAATGACTATGAAATAACATGTTACCTCAATGCCATTGAACTTATAGTTTCTTCTACTAGTGAACTAGAAAAAAAACATGAATAAGACAAATTACAAGTAACTTAGTCACAAAATAAAAAGAAAATTGAAAAAGAATAGGCACTTTTATGGTGAAAACCACTATGTGGCAGTGTCAGATCCAAATTCTTTTTAAAAAAAAGACATATCTAAGGATGAAAACCTCTTTAAGGTGCCCAAGGATGAGTTACTTGGTATCTTACCTAGTTAATTTTAGGAGAGATCTTCAATAATGATAGAGAAAACTTAGCCTATGAATCTTGGAGAAAAAGAAGCTCCTAAGACCATCCATTTAGTTGTCTTGATCAATAGAGGAAAAAGAATAATTCACCAAGTTCTTCAAAGAAATGAAAACTAAATTTTCTTGGACATATGTTAACATGAAAAATCTTGAAACTAATATAATTATACATCACCTAGATCTTGGAATTAAATCAATCAAATTAAAATTAATAAAGATTCATCCACATGTAGCTCTCTTGGTCAAAGAGGAATTAGAAAAAATCTTGAGTGTTATATTTATACAAGCAATATACCATGTTAAATGGATCTTAAACATCATACTAGTATCTAAACATGGTAAAGTCTATTTGAGTATGCACAAATTTTTGAGACCTTAACAAAGCTTTCCCAAAATATGAATTTCTACTTCCAAACATAGACATGATATAGAATATGACTGTGTTATGAAATGTACTCTCTCATGGATGCTTTACTTTATTGGAGCATAATCATATTAAAATAGCTCTTGACAACCAAGAAAAGATTGTCTTGTCATGTACATGGGGCACCTTTTGAGGGAACACGATGCCATTTGGATTGAAAAATGCAAGAACTACCTATCAAAGAGATATGACTACCATCATTCATGACATGATGCATCAAAATATGGAAGATTATGTGGATGATAACTTGGAAAAATATAAGAAAAGAAATGTGCATCTTGAAGATTTGAGCTTAATATTAGATGAGATGAAACAATTTAAACTTAGATTGAACCCTAATAAATGTGCTTTCAATGTCACCTCAAGAAAAATTCCAAGACATGTGATTTAAGCTAAAGAAATTAGGGTTGACCGTAAACAAATCCAATCTATAATGAAGATACCCCTCTTAAGAACATAAGTGAATTGAAGAGTCTTCAAGATGCCTTCAATCAATCAACACGTTTATATCCAAAATTTCAAAAAGAGCTCAACCTTTCAATAAGAATCCACATAAAGGTGCCACATGTACATCGAAAAAGGAATTGGAGAAAAAGTCTAAATTAGGCGAGATAAAATCTAGCTAAAGCTCCAATCTTAATGCCTCATATTCTAGGGAAACCACTTATTCTATATATTATAGCTATGACTACATGCTTGGGGGCATTACTGGCACAAAAAAAAGAATATGGGAAGGAAATAGCTATATATTATATTAATAGAATATTATTAGACAAAGATTTTAACTATAATAACATTAAAAATCTTGTCTAGATGTGGTGTTTCCATCTCAAAAACCTTGACACTACATGCTTGCACATAATATAGATCATGTAGTTAAGATTAGCCCATTGAAGTACCTTTTAAGAAAGGCTACCCTTATTGGTCAGTTAGCTAAGTGGATAATGACTCTATTTCAATTTAACATTCAATATATTAATCATAAGGAAATCAAAGGACATGTTATAGTAGATCAATTGGTTGATTTTCCACTACAAGATAATGCTCTGATACAAATTGACTTCCTTGATTCATCAATATGTATGTGATTGCATGAACATGGAAGATGTTTTTTGATGGATCTTTATGAGGCCTCACCTCAACCCATCATAGCATGGATATTATTCACATTTTGATATTCAAGACCTTGATATTTTGAAAATTATTCCAGATTTAGATGGATATCATATTTTCTTTATCTATCGATTTTCATACTTTAGTTGTGTTTTACATTGTTATATGCACTAAGAACCTATTATTGTGTAAGAAAAGTTTGAACACATATGGATGCAACTTTATGACATGATATTATTAGATTATGATGCAATACGAAATGTTAATTTGATTATGATGATTTCTAATTTATAGATAAATGTTAATTTGATTAAGTTGCTTTGTGACATGCAAATGAATGGTTATGATATGCAGATAGATGTTATTTTGATAATGATGACTTATGACATGCAGATTTTGATATCTTAACATTTCAAATGGAATGACTGAAAAAACTAGGAAAGGAAATCTAATTTGAATTATGTTAATATGGATATTATTATTATATGCATTTATGTTCTATATGTTTATTTGACCCCCTTGGACTACTGATGCTCGAGTTTAATGTGCAGGAAGAGGAAACATGGAAATTATTGGGGAAACAAGTTCCAAACCTTGTGAACACAGTTTAACCAAGGAAATTCTTTGGAAGATTCAAAAGCCTCATTGTGAAAGTATTTTTCTTTCTAATTGTATGGTTGCTTTCTTGTGAATATGTTAAATCATAATTTAGATGCATTAAGGACATGTCAAGGTGAAGTGTAATGTATTTTTAAGTGTCACTTGACACTTTTATTTGTCTATGCGTTGATGACATGTAACCTAGAGTGTTGGTCACAAGGTCACTTAATCTTGGTCCTTTCCTTTTGTTCCAATTAATGTTTAAGTACACCCACTTGGGAGAGAGTTTTAGGATGATTCACCATCATGTTGATTTTTGAATTCAAACTTGTTAGGGGTGTGAAGGCTTCACTCAACCTTGGCGGGGAAGAGAAGCCTTGGGTGAAGGGCATAGTTGGGCTCATCATTGTAGTTGAGAGAGTTACCTCATGATGAGGATTCATGTTATTTTCATGGACTATGGGCTTTATTGAAGCTATATACCTTGTTGTTTTGGGAGATACAAGGGGTTCTGTGTGATTAAGGAGGAGATTTTTATTTTGAAATCCTTGAGAGGCAAAATGCAATGGCAATATGTTATTTATGTTGTTTATGGCATCTCCTCTTTGAAGAGCCTGCCTTCACCCAATGTGAGATTATTCCAATGGTGAACCATTGTGCAAGCCATGGGAGGGTGTTGTTTAGTGTTTTGTGTAATGCTCATGCAATGGAAAGTGATGTATGTGTGCAACCCATTTGGTTCTTGTTTGCCCTACTTGGTGGGTGGCTTCATAGAAGCTTAGGTTGGGAGGTGAGCCTCCATGGTTCCTATTTTGTGATGTTATGTGTAAGATTTGTGAAGATGCATGCCATGAAGTATTAGGGTTTCACCCTTGTTTAAGTGGAGAAGATCCAAGTGTGTAAAGAAAACTCAAAGTTCATATTTTCTTAAGAGGATATGATTTGAAAGTCTCTTGTGTTGTCTTAATGTGATATAAGGAGATTGTGCCATTGCTACCATCTAAATATGTAGAGGGAATAAATTGAGAAGTTTTACATATATGTTTACTTGTAAAGAAATGATCATTAGAAGTTTTATGTGTTATGAAAGGATTAGTATGATTTTTGAAATATATTGGTATCATTGTTACCATTTGAAATTGTGGAAGGAAGTTTTAAAGGTTGTATGCTTATATTTTTACTTGTAATGAAATCTTATATATTAAATTTCATGTGTTATAAAGAAATATTGTATGTGATTCTTCTCCTTCATGTATCTGTAGATATATTTTTCATAAATGACATTTAGAAGAATGCTATGAATAGAGTTGGCAAGATTCAAAATATATAAGTTGCATTGAAAGAATATATGTTGTGCATTTCATGATTTGAGATAAAATTATTGAGTTTGATAATTCATTATACATGTATAAACATTTATGTATTTGGTTCTCAAGTTCTGTTAAATTTTTAAGAAGAAAATGCCTTCATCTCAAGAAATGTATTCACCTAAATTCAATGATAGGATAAACAAACACAAGAAAAAAATTAGTTGAGAAAAGAAAACACTTAGAAATTTTTTTGATAGACTTGTTGTAGGTCCACAATTCCTCTTTGGAAAATGTACGTGGAATGATAAAATAACCTTCCCTATTATAGTCACTTAAAAGATTAGAAATAATATACTCAAAATCTAACCATCAAATATTAAAAAAAAAATTATGGGAAACTACAATGCAACAAACAGCTAGCTTATGAGTACTGCTCACTAGGACTCACAAGATTCATGTGACTTTCAAGTCACTATCACACTAATTCAAGACAAATAATAACAATACTATCAGTAATACCATTTATATATATATAAGCATAGGAGATAGTAAATATCTACATATAGGAGTTAAGAAAAATAAAGATAAAAGTGTTTATTTTTAAAAATATCAACTATATTCTTGTTCCTAGGTGTATCTAGCATGTCTAGCATGTTTAGGCATAATCCAAGCAAGTGTTTTGGGTGGCCCCCACTAGGTAGCCTCTTAATGGTTAAGCCCAAAAAGCTACAAAAAGGGATTTCACTATGTCTTGTCTCACATGTACCATTACTCCCCTTAGGTGCCTAAAATGGAGGAGACTCTTTTCACATTTGAAATTGACTTGTCCTACCACCCTCACACCTAGAAATGGAGGGTTTATGCATTGGAAAAAGTGGGGAGTTGGTCGTTGATGGGATTTGCACCAAGATAGGAGGTAAACCCATTAAGCGCTGCCAAAACCTTTTTCCTTGGGTGTAGCTTAATTTATCATTTTAACTTATTATTCCTAGGAGAATGGAGTTTAGGGGACACATGATCCCATGGGTCAACTCAAATTTTGACCAGAATATTCAATTTTATGTGGAAGCGGCTAGGTGTATTGGTGGGTTAGAATTAGATGTGGAGAATAAAGGTTAGAGTAAGTTTTGAACTTAAGCTATTTTATAATTTATTTTGGAGGGGGGGGGGGGAAGCTAATTTAATTTAATAGTATTTACTATTTAGGCATGCTACTTAGGAAGGAACTAATTTAATTTAATAGTGTATAGGCATGCTATTTTAAAAAAAAGGGGTATGAAAACTATGAATTAAGCATATTATGTTTATCATTAAAATGATAAGAGTAGCTACATAATTAAAGGATAGACATTGAATTGTGAGATAAATATATTAAATCCTGGATAGCTAGCTTACTTATAGATGTTAGTAGATGCATAAACTGCATAAGAAAATTAGTAAAGATAGACCTAGATTTATGCTCTTGGGTCATGGTTATGTTGATCCAAATTATTTTAGAAGTCTATATTTTGCTAAATATATTTATTAGGTTGATTGGTAATGTGTTTATTAATTAATTCCATTAGGATACCCATGGAAATTCTTATTTTTGAAATTTTGGGATTGTAGTTGTGGATGGTAATATTTGACGTATTTGGCATGTAAGATTGTTTCCCATGTGGAAGTACTTAATCATAACCTAGATTGTTTAGAGGGTCATGCAATTTTAGGAGGCAAATGGTAAGATTAAAGAATAATTTTAATAATATTAAATAAATAAATATGAAATTCAAATATAACTAAATAAATTTATGAAGACTATAAAACACAGTAAAATGACAGGGATAATAATAAAACGAAATAGAGGAAAGGGGGTTAGTAAATAAATCATGGATAAATGGGTATATTAAGGGTTGATTTAAACTACTTAGGAGGAAAATAAATAATCAACATGATATATGACAAGGGAGAGATGTAAGTATTCCTTATAAAACAGCACTATCTCACCCTAACATAGAAGGTAATGAGTAGAGTTACTTGATGTATAATCAAAGCACAATCTATTAATTTAAACAAAAAAATAAAAATAAAAATTTGGTTGTGTTGTGTTGTACATTTAGGGCATGACAATCTCACACACATAATGGTTCTAGTGTTGGTATTTTACTTTTCAAACCTCATGTTTATACTATTCCAAAGTCATACAAGTTGACATTTTCTTGCACAAACATAGCATAATATGAGCTTTTGACAAGTGGGATTAAATTAGCTATTGAATTTAGGATCACTAAGTTACATATCTTTGGAGATTATCAACTCATCATCAATTAGACTAATAATTATTACCAAAAAAATAAATGATAAATTTATTCCTTACTAGAAAATGAGTAATGATCTTAAGAATTACTTCACCTTGGTCACATTCCAATAGGTCCTTAGAATATAAAACAAGGTGGTTGATGCTATGACAACTTGGGTTCCATTCTATAGTTTCATGAACATGAGTCTAGATTTAAATTTCTAGTGGAATAACTATGTTACCCTACCTATGATTCCCCTGATAATCATGTCATTTTCATGGTGTTTTTTCATGAATCCTCTTGATATGCTTACATCTACTCTTACCTACATAATTAGATCATTCCCGATGGTGTAAGAAACAATGAGAAATGAGAAATGATTCACAATTCTTCCTATTATATGCTCATAATAATTCTTAGGTATCTAGAAAAAATTGAATCTAAACATTCACTATTCGAAGCCCATGATGGCATATGTGGGCCTCAATCTAACAATATTATGCTAGCTCAAAAAGTACCAAGGCCTTGTTATTTTGGCCTACCATCTAGGAAGATGTGGTGCACTATGTTAAGTCCTATAAGAATTGGAAAATAATGGGAACTTAACCCACATTCTAGGAATATAATTAATTCCATCTATTACACATTCACCTTTTCAATAGTGGGCTTTTGACCTCATAGGCCAAATACATCCTAATTCATCTATTGGACATAAGCTCATCATTATTGCCACATAGTACTTTAAAAATATGATCATCTTAGTGAAAACCTAGCATTAGGTGCTTTGATGTATCAACAAAATTAATCAAATATTAAAAAATACAAAAAAGAAAAATCATAAAAAGTCCAGAAAAAAAAAAAAATTTGCCAAATGGTGAAAATGTAGAAACAAGCACTAGATGAGACCTATGTACTTATATCTATTAGCTTGCCACTTTGTTCTTTGAGCCCTTTTTTTTAAATTTCCTTCTTTTATCTCCTTGTTATGGGATTATTCTTTGTCTAGGTCAAGGGGGCACAAACTATATCATCCTTTGGTCTCTTGTATGTGATGGTGTTTCTTGGTGGCTCACCCCAAATGATGATTTTTAACACTTCCCTTGACATCGAGTGTTTCTTAACACTTATTATATATATTAACTTGACTCAATTCTTTGTCTATAATCTAGGATTGTGTGATATTTCTCATCTATAGGCATGAGTCCTAGCAATTTAGTGACTATATTTTCTCTTTCACATCGCACATAAACTGAAATGACTACCACTTGTTATGACTTGTTTTCCTTGTGTGCTAATCAATGATTATTTTTTATTACTGTTCCCTCCTTATTCTCTCTAGGATGTCACCCAACTAGTGGATTGGGGGTATGGGGCATATTTTCTTTTGACTTTTGTCTATGGGTGTAGATTCGATGATCTTAGGTGTCTCTGGCTTTAACCCCTTGGACACTTAGGAGAATGAAGCCTATGTCCTTGTTTGTTACATTGTCTTTTCTTTGCAAGATTTTTCTTATGGCCATCTTAACATTTTGTGTCTTGATATGAGTGTAATATTTATATATTAAACCTAGGGAATCTAATTGCACTATCATCTCGACTAGTATATCTTTGGTGCATAGGTTAGGTTCCCACATTTTATTCGATATATCATATTCATTTCTTCATAGTCTTGCACTAGTTATGGTTGTATAATTTTAAAATGTCCCTAATAAGGTTCAATAATAATAATTAGGATGTTCCTAATTGACCCTTACAATTTTCATTGTGTATTGCATGTTAGTTTGCATTTTGAGTTAGGAGAGAGCCTCCTTCAACACCCTTTGGATGCATCATCAAGTGCACTAGATCATCTTTTCTTCTATCTCTCATCATATATTCACCACTTTCTTGGTCTTTCATCACAATTCCTCTTTTATCTTTCTTCTATCCTACAATCTAAAGGGATAATCATATCATCCTATCTAATCTAACATTTTGACCTAAATTTCAAGGTCTCATATTTTTGAAAAATTTGACCCTAGCCTAATTTTGATGTCTTGCATCTATTTTTGGGATCAAAATAAAAATACGACTTCATCTTGCTTGCCAAAATTGTTGTTTTATAATTTTTTTCTTCTATGCATAGTTGACTGACCCTTTTGAGGCTAATCCTTCAAATCTTTTGAGGCAATCATTCCTTCATCATTTTTACCTCCTCACCATCTCTTTTTTGACATTTTATCACCTTTCTTCTTATTTCAAATGACCTAATTTTTATGATTTAACTTTCTATTCAAAGTGGAGCACATTCTCAACACTTGATGGTCAAACTTAGTCTTATACTTTTTATATTTACCATCACCATGGACCTTGATTTATCTCAATTTGATCAAATCCATCTTGTTTTCGCATCTCCTCTACATCATTTTTATTTTTATCCTAAGGGGGAAGGAATACCCTATCTTTAATGCTACAAATTTATTCTACCATATCTATCGATTATCTACTTCATATGGGGCATACACTAATCTTGGGCATATTAGTTAATATGCATTATGATATTGCTTTATCGATCAATATCTTTTCCAGTTTTTAGTTTCCACTTCAAATTGTGCATTAAATCATGTTACCGTTTCTAGTCCTTGGCCAACCAAGTTTGGGGTAAATTATCTCTCTATGCTTCATATGAAGTTCAGAGTCATATCTCTATTAGCTTGACATCATCAGTCTTTGACTTAATGTGTTTCCAAATCACTCAGAAATTAGTCAAAGAGGGGAAAAGTAATCACCCAAAATGGTCTTGTAAACTATAAGCCACCTCTTGAGCTTCTCTCTTCATGGGTTCTCTGAAGTAAAATAGTTTACAAAGTGTGTCACATTTTTGGCATACATTGTAAAATAAATTTGATAAATATACTAAGAATGACTTGGACAAAATTAATTTTATCTTTTACATTTTTGGTCTGATAAATAAAACTATTTTGTTATGTAAATTTCTTAGATGTTGAGGATAATTTTTCCGCTCATACTCTTTCTTTCATTACTAATGTGATCACTAAATTCTCTATTTTGTTAAAATTAAAAAGTATTCTTGAAAGAGGTTTGATTAAAATTATGCATCATCTTTGTTTAATTGAAATCACACATGATCTTTCATTTTTCAATTTCCAAAGTGTTTAATTAGACATTTAAGAAAATAATTTAAAAGACTTTAGTTATGACTTGGAAAATATGCAGGTTAGATTATTTTTCTAAATGTTTTGTTAATAGTAGTGCCATTATCTTGATACTAGGTTCTTAATGCAATAACTATTGGAAATTGGGAAATCTCAAAGCTTTTACTAATGTATCAAAAAAATCTTTAGTTAGGATATTGACTACACCATGCTTGAGGACCATGAATTATTTTTCTCTATAATCAACTTTATTCAATATGATGGTACTTAGATTGGCATAGTAAATTTATTAAAGAGTCAGACCCAAGTATAAATCCTTTGAATAATTATGGACTTAAGTTATCTTAGACTATTATCATAAAGTTATGAAAATGGTCTTAGTAATAGGATTGAAATAGTATAAATTATGTAATAATTTTCTTAATTGAAGGCTAAATACTTAGACTCTCCTTTATTCTCTACTCAACCATAGAACCAACATCCAAGATAATTTTAGAAGGAAGGGCTTCTAGGTTCCAAATTGATGTATTCTATACAAAAAGGTGGAGGACACACTTTTATCACCTCTTTTTCTCTTGTCCCTTTGTCATGGAGATATGGGCTATCATCCTTAGTAAGTTTCATCTCTCATGGGTTTTGTGGGAATGTTTAGTAATTTGTTCTTAGATGGTGGTTCCGCTCCTCCCATCTACTTGTCCAGTTATTATGGAAAATGATCCACTCACACATTTTTTAGAATGTTTGGAAAGAAAGGAACTTTTGGATGTTTAGAGACATGAAGAACTCTATGAAGGTTTTTTACCTCATGGTTGTTAATTTGTTTGGGAGAATATCTTGTTTCTTACTATAAAAAGCCCTCCAACATTCCCTCCCGAAGGGATTTCCAAGTGACATCTAATTGGATGCTTCCTAACTACTTTTATAGGTTTGAAACACTAAACTACTAGCTAGGGCCAACAATAGATAGATCTCCCTCTCTTGAGTGGATCAAACTCAATTTTGATGGTGCGACAAGGCTGCTGGAGGTGGGGCCATTCATGATGAACGAGGGAATTTTATTCCAAATTTCTCCAGAATCTTTGGCTCCATGTCCATCAATAGGGTAGAATATTTAGCTCTCTATTAGGTCCTTAATCTAGTTAGCTCCATGAGGAGGAGGAAGACCTTGGTCGAGGGTGATTTTAAGCTTTTGATTGATGCGATCAATCAGTGGTTGATCATAAGATAACTTGTCACTAGTATGCTTAATGATGTACATTTTATCATTGCTAGGTTAGAGGACATTATGAATCAAAACACATATAGAGAAGTTAATATGGTTTCTAATAGGATGGAAGTGTTGGGCCTAGGGGGCAAAAGTATAAAGTTGTGTTACCTTTCAGGCTAACTTATTAGAATGATGGAATTTGAGTATTTCTATCTAAAAAGAAATTTTGTTCAAATATATGATCTAGATAAATTAATTCTAGCTAACTTATATATAGTCTCACACTTTTCCAAGTGGAAATGTCTATTAAATGTACCTTTTTTACTAGTTTGTATCCAATTAATTAAAAAATAAAATTATTTCAAAAAGGTGGCATTTCAATAAATCTTAATATTTTTTATGATATTTTCTAATAACATATAAACACCATTTTATAGAGCTTAGAGTCAAGAACATTCTCATGTTGGAAATAATCAAGACTAGCTAGGTTACTGAGAGGGGAGGGGCGAAGCAGTAAAGTCAAAAGCTTTTAAATTAATTCAGCACATAATCCATTCATCATTAATTCATCTAATCTATTGCATGCATGAGAAAGGATAAAGATTCATAACATGTGAACACAGTTTTTTGGTGACCTAGAAACCTTCCAAATAGAAAGTAAAACTAGGGTGGGGATGATACCAACAAAACTTCACTACTATAGTATAAATTTGGCTTGTTAGGGCTTACATTGACCACTTTTGATGATCTTCCCTATTAAGAGCAAGTTGAACTGCTAAATCCACCTTGTTAGACATTTTACAAACATACAATGAAGTATGTACCCTGTTAAGAGATTTAAAGAAAGACTGTTAAGTCTACCCTGTTAAAGGATTTAGAAAATTAATTCAACTATCAGGATGAAATAGTGGATTTGACTTACAACTTGATTGCTGAATAGATCCTTGAAGTATAGATCACCTCTTGTGATTGATATAACTTTACTGCTCCTTTTAGACCTTGCTAAATACTTTTCTCTGCAACTGATTCACAATCACTCTTTTCAAAATATTACATATCCATTGCTTGATATTCTCATGCATATATTAAAATTGATATAATACATTGCATATGTACCATTCCAATATTTACAATTACAAGGTTTGCTAAAACACAAGTACACAAAATATTACTGAGTCAGCCAAATAGTAGAAACTTAGGTTCTATAAGCTGACTTGGTGAAATTTTAATAATGACATCCACTGCATTACTTGGCATCATCATGCACTCAATAGAAGTAGAAGCTCGATCCATACTAATCACACAGTGTAGCTTCAAACTCTGTAAGCATTGGAGACTCGATAGATATAGTCTTACTCGATAGATACTGAATCTTTCATTTACCTTGATTTCACTTGGTAAACACTACACATCCATCACTCGGTAGATACTAGCTTCTCATCACACAAACTGATGACTTGGTAGACACAATGAAGCTCAGTGACCACTATCTGATCGGAGAACACTGTAGGCTCGGTAAACACTACTGGACTGTACACATCTTTGGTAGCTTCAGGAATGCTCAGTGTGAACTGCTTAACTAATGAACTTACTTGGCAACCACTAAATGCTCGATGTAAATTGTAGACTGAGTGATAAGCTCGGTAACCATTCATAATTGAATAAGTGTTTGCACTAATGACAAATGCAACATAATGCCAACAATCTCCCCCTTTGGCATTTGAGACAAAAACACTTATGAGCCTTATGTACACTGACACACTAAATTTTTGATTTTTCAAAATTTATCTTTGTAATGCTATTGTATACATTTTCACATATCTCCCCCATACATATCACATAATATATACATAGTCTCTCAGTACATATATCAATCTATTCTTTCCCTTCTTGTCTCCACAAGTCTTTTATGATCTCTTACTCCCCCATTTTGACAATAATGCCAAAGAGTTATGCAATATGTTCAAATAGAGACACCAAAATGTGAGAGAAATTTAGAGTGTACCTTGAGAATAAGAGCCAATGTCTTATCCCAATTGTCTTGAAAAATTTTGTAGAGTGCCACTTAAACTTTTTCTGAAAGTTCAATCATATGATCTGCTATGGAAAAATTGTTATCCTGGACCAATGTCTTTGAATATGCAATATGTTTTTGCATTGAGTCCATAACTAGACAGATCATGTTTTGTATATCTATCAGTGTGGACCTGATCCTAGCTTCCTCTCTTAGCAATTTTGCTTGCATATCTGACAAAAATCTCACCTTGATGTGATGTGATGAGCTTGAACTAGGGTCAAGCTGTAGCCTTTGACCACTAGTCTTCATATCTATATTAATCTTATTGAGTTTCCCTTTTACCTCCTTGGTATACTTGGTAACATCACAAAGCTTAGAAAAAAAGTGATGTCACATTGGAAAAAGAATGTTCAAGATTACTCAAAATTGAAGATAGTTCTACTTGGTTTATTGCAATTTGTTGAGCAATGTGCTCAAGCACCTTATTATAAAACCTCTTCTTTTCCTTTTCAATTATTTTTTCTTGGCCAGATGTATCCTCATTGAAATTATTGACTGCTTCTTTTAGTTGTAACAAAATGTTTTGTGATGAATCCACCTCAACACCTATAGCCTCTATTATTATATTCTTAGAATTTTCAATTATTGTGAACTCTCTATCTTTTTCAGCTCTTAACTGTTTTTGCCTTGCCTTTTGCTCCAAAATTTGGCTGACCGGTCTCATTTTATCAACTATAGCAATATCTAGATCCAACTTAGGAATTACAATTTCCTTGTCCGAATCAATGTCTTCATCAATTTCCTTACCAGTAAGTAGAAGTTTTAGGGGTGTCCTTGGTTCCACTTCTAACCTTACTGCCTTGGACTTAGGAATAGAAACAATTGTAGAAATAGTTGGACTTGCAGTAAAAACTTGAATGGGTCCAACAGAAGGAAAACTGAAAGAAGTGCTAACTGTATCCAAAATTGATGTGCTACCCAAAATTGAAATAGGTGGAGCACAAAGTGGAGTACTTACAACAGAAGAACTAATTGGAACAAAAGTTGGTGCTATCAAAGCTGTAGTAGACAAAACTATAGAACATGATGGTAAACTTATTGTACATGCTACTGAGGAAGTTGGCACAATTGTAGAACTAGATGCTTCACACACTATTGATGTTGTTGACTCAGGAACTGATGAAGAAGGTTGCAGCTCGGTAGATGAAGTGGTAGACACTTCCATTGCAAATACCTGGAGCTATGAGGTAGAAAATAATTATTGAGAAGATGATATATCTGAGGTGGTTGCAATCATACTTGCTGAGGCTAACTCCAACCCTGATGATGTAGCAATCTTAGGTGGAGAATGAGGAAGGGAGGCTATGACTTGTGCTGCTTATCTCATTGGATCACTTGCTTTATCTCCTTCCTTATCTTCCTCATCAGATTCTTCCTCTTTCTCTTCATCATCATCCTTCAGTGTCTAATAATCTTCAGCATCAAAAGTGACACATGGAGTGTTATCTTCTTCTTCATTGTCACTATCATCATCATCATCCTTGATCTCTATTGGATCATCACTAGGCTTGTACATATGATAAATTTTTTCCCACATAGATGTGGCATCCTTGACCACATGCTCAATTTATTTTACCAAAATTAGACAAGTATGAAATCTCATCATCATTTTCTCTTCATTCTTTTTCATAGTTACCTTAACCTCTACATTTGAAAGATTTGGTAGCTATTTTCTCAAGGATTGTTCAAATATGTCTTTAGCTGTCTATTTAGCTAATTGCCACCTAACCTTGACTTTTTCTAGTAATATTGCAAGGATTTGTGAAGAAAACTAATCAGGAGAGAATTTCCATCTTCCTAGCTTGTCTATGATCAGATCTTCAACTTGCTTTTGTTCTATTGGAGTTCTGGTTTCATACTTGAGTACTTTGAGATTATTGATTCTAGCCCCTAATCTTAATTGATTGAGTCTTTCTTGAAATGTGGGAGGAGGCTTAATAAGCACAACTTCACTATCTCCTTTCCTTTTAGATCTCCTTGTGAGTATAGCTATGGAGGGCTTGGGTGGCTTGGTAATGATTAGCCTACCCTTCTTTTTCATTGGCTCTTCCTCCTTCTTAGATTCTTGCTCTTCTTCTTCTTCTTCTAATTCTTATTCATCCTATCCTTTTCCCTTTGTAAGCATAAGAGGGCCACTTGCAATTTTCAACTTGGCTACCTTCTTCTTACCTTTGCTTATTGCCTAGGGTAGCTTGATTTCAAGCTCAATTCTGGCTTTGGCCTCTTCATAGTTTTCAAAAATAGGTTGCTTAGGATCTACTAGCTCATTCACTAGTGCTCCAATGATATCTTTTGTTTCATCAATGTTAACCTCATATGGAAGAGGTTTCACCCATGCAATTCTAGGTGTAATTGCCTGAATATACACTCTATCACAATCAACCATAGAATGTACATCATCTTTGTAGTCTTCAACAAGCTTGGGAGGAATCCTAAACTTTTTGTTCATCTTCTCCTTGAAGACTTCAAAATAATTATCCAAAATGCTATCAAAGTTTTTACCCATTTTAGTAATAAAATCATTAATCTGATACAGAATTGGAGTACATTTCTTCCGTACTACTGACCCTTTTGATGGGAAAAACTTTTGAACATAAAAGAAAAGACATGTTAACAAAGAACCAAATTTGCAAGGGTTGTTCTTTGCAGTCTTGATGCTATCCATATTTATGTTCAACAGCTTCAACAATAATTCTGATAGATCAAAGTCTAAATTCTTCTTTACAACCTTATATTCCAAATATATTGCCTCATATGACACACTATTCAAATGACTGGAGCTATAAATCTTGTGAGCAATGATGTGAATACCAAACCTTAATTCAATGTAAGAAATAGTACTAATCTTCAGACCTCTACCATCCTACTCGGTTAGGGTTTTCTTTTGAAACTCTTCCCAACCTAGGGTTTTGGTAGTTTTGGCTTTGCTCAACATAGGGAGACCCATAATCTTATGAATCATCTTCTTGGTGATTAATATAGACTACTCTAACCATAATTGACCATTATGCACACGATTAAGAATGTACTTAATCCACTTAATCTAAAGCTCCTTGGCATATGTGGGATGTGGGTTAATCCTTTGGTTTCTAGATGCTTATGCTTGGGTTTCAATGAACCATCAACACACATTTCTCCTAGGGCACTATCCATCTCTAGGGTTCCAATTTCTTGAATAGAACACTTAAAATGAGCATGAATGTCATTAATGAGAAGTACCTTGGGAGGAATTTTTGATTAAGCTCCATTAGGGTCTAGTGACTCTACAATTGCTGGTACTAACTTGAAGTTTGGCACTTTGCATTCCACACCTTTTACCAACATCTTAGATCATCTTTTTTCCTTAATGTTGTTGCTACCTCCGGATGCCATGGCTAATCAGTAAATGAGAGAATTTTTTTGAACAAATTCATTGCTACAAATTCACTCGAAATTGCTTGGATGCACCTAAAATCACTTTGTTCTATGTATTTTTAAGTCGTGGTGAAAAATGCAGTTGAATTCTACCCTTTTTGATGAAAATTCTCCATTGATGCTTGGTACCATAATGATGTAGTGCGTGACATACTGTCATCCACTCACTATGCTCAGTAGAAGCTTATGACTTGATGACTGAACAAAACTTTATTACTCCAAACCTAGCTAGATTGAGTCTATGATAAACCTTGCTCAGTATGACTTGATATCATGTGATCCCTTTGTATCTAAAATACTGATTTGGATCTTCTACTTTCTTTCATTTGGAACTTCTTGAGATATAACTTGAAGATACAGTTCTAGTTTATCCTTTAAGAATCTAATTGGAAATGGTGGAGTCACCCACTTCTTGAGTGACATGACCATCATTTGAACTATTTTTCTTGGTAGATTTGCGAATCGACTGCTATCTCATTTTATTCCTAATGTTATCAGCTTTAGCTTTCTTTTCATCTTCAACCTTTCCAATGTTCATGTAGTTCTTAGCTATATGACCAAGTTCAGTGCATGTATAACATCTTACTATTGTATCCTTCTTTATCAAATGATGCCTTGCATAGTTAATGCCAATGTGTCCATATTCTCCACAATAGTGACCTCTACACCAAGTATTGTAGTCCCAACCAAATATTTCCTTTACAAGTTGTTCAATTATATTGAATGGTTTAGATCTATATTTAGTTGCCTTGTAACCTTGTTTCTTGCATTTGTGACATTAACCTTCAAATTTTGGTTTCTCCTTGCATTCATTAGCTTTATGACCATGTTCATTGCAATTGTAGCATTTTCTATTGAATTTTTCCTTTCCATTGCTCCAAAATTTGTTTGATGTATGACCTAACTTGCTACAATGATTGCAAGTAGGTCTTTGATTCCTTTGGGCACCTTGCTTGGAAGATTCACCTTCTTCTTTGTATCCAAGTCCTTCTTTTCCTTTTTGTTTACGAAGATTCTGATCACTTTGTTGATTCAATTGATCCATGTTTGCTTGAGATTTCATTATCCTTTCATTGAGTTGCTTTTCAGAAATTAGATCAGCTTTCAATCTTTCATTGATTTGTCTTTCAATGATTAAATCATTCCTTAAGATTTCATTTTTAGATCTCAAATTCATGATTTCCTCATTTGCATTGGAGAGTTGATTGATAAGACTTTCTTATTGAAGGGATTGATTTTTATTTGCATTGTTCCTCTCCTCCAAGTCTTTACTTGCCTTATTCCTTTGTTCCAAGATTTTACACATTCTTATTGACTGAATTTCTTGTTCTCTTTTCAATTTTCTTACCTCTTGTTGTAGAGAGCCATTCCTTTCTAGATGTTCTTTGATTGCCTCATTTGCTTCATCTAAACTACTTCAGGGGAAATAGTCTTCAATCTTTTCTTCAACATACTAATGGTCATTTGTTTGTTTTGCAAATTCCTTCCTTCCTTTCAGGGATTGGGAAAGATGCTTTTTTGCTTCCTTAAGTTGAGCTATGGCCATTTCTAGATCTAGCATCTCATTATCAATAGCTTTGTCAAGTATGAATATCTCCATTGTCCTTGATCTTTGCTCAAGCTGTCAAACTTTATCCTAAGAACCACAAAGCTCTAATAAAAATTGTTGGAAATAATCATGACTAGCTAGGTTACTAAGATGTGAGGGGTGGATCAGTAACCTTAAAAACTTTTAAATTAATTCAACACTTAATCCATTCATCATTAATTCATCTAATCTAGTACATACATGAGAAAGGATAAACATTCATAACACATGAACATAGTATTTTGGTGACCCAGAAACCTTCCAAATAGAAAGTAAAACTAGGGTGGGGATGATACCCACAAAACTTCACTACTGCAATATAAAGTTGGCCTATTAGGGCTTAAATTGACCACTTCTAATGATTTTCCTTGTTAAGAGCAATTTGGACTACTAAGTCCACCTGATAGAGGTTTTACAAACATACAATGAAGTATGCACTTTGTTAAGAGATTTAACTAAAGACTGTTAGGTCTACCTTGTTAACGAATTTAGAAAACTAATTCACCTATCAAGATGAAACAATGGATTTGACTTACAACTTAATTGCTAAATAGATCCTTGAAGTACAAATTACCCCTTGTGATTGATATAACTTTACTACTCCTTGTAGACCTTGATAAATACTCTGCTTTGCTACTAATTCGCATTCACTCTTCACAAAATATTACATATTCATTTCTTGATATTCTCATTCATATATTGCAAATGATAGAAGACATTACATATATACCATTCCAATATTTACAATTACAAGGTTGGCTAAAACAGAAGTAAACAAAATATTACTAAGTCAGCCAAATAGTAGAAACTTGGGTTCTATAAGCTGACTTGGTGAACTTCTAATACACAGTGTCCACTGCATTACTCAACATCATTGTGCACTCGGTAGAAGTAAAATCTTGGTCCATACTAATCATACAATGTAGCTTCGAACTCAGTAACCATTGGAGACTTAGTAGATATAGTGTTACTTGGTAGATATTGAATCCTTCATTTACCTTGCTTTCACTTGGTAAACACTAAACATCCATCACTCAATCGATATTGGCTTCTCATCACACAAATTGATGACTTGGTAGACACAATGAAGTTCGATGACCACTATCTACTCGATGACCACTGTAGGCTTGATAAATGTTGCTAGACTGCACACTCACTCGCTAGCTTTAGGAATGCTCATTGTGAATTGCTTAACTGATGAACTTACTTGGCAACAATTGAATGCTCAATTTAAACTATAGACTGAGAGATAAGCTTGGTAACCATAAAAAATTGAATAAGTGTTCTAAGTAATAAAAAATGAAACATATTGCCAAAATCTCAGATAGATTTTATAGTGCTTTAATTAGATCTAGTATATTGTAATTAAAAAATTCTACAAGCACATAATTTAACACTCGAAAAAATGTCAATTTTGTGGAAGAAAAAATAATAAATCATATCAATTTAAAAAAAAAAATATACGACATTCCAAAGAAGAGATTCCTCTTCTAGAATATATAATTGTTGTCTTGATTAGATAGATTTGTTTTGAAAAATGTGGTGGGATATGAAAACTATCAATTTTAGGTGAGTCGAAATTTGAATCATTATAAAAGAGAAAATATAGGTCTAAAGAAATTTTTTATTTTTTATTGTTCTAGCTATGTATGTTATCTATAATATAGTCTAAGATCAAAGCTAATTAAGTTTATTTCCATATAATTTTGTGGTGGGAACTAGACCCCTATTTTTTTGCATTTTTCAACAGCTAAAAAATTATGTATGAAAATTAGGAAAATGTATCAATTATTATTCCAATTTATTTTTTAAAATTATAATCCTAAAATTCATCCATTTCTACACATTTCATTATTTTACTTGATTTTGAAATTCAAAATAATAATACAAATTTTATGGCATTGAAGGTGAACAATATACTTTTGTTAGCCTTATCCTTAACAAAAGGGTGACACTCGTTTGTGCTTTTACGTAGGGATGAAATGTGTGAGGCATTGGTAAAAAATAGATTGCCTTTCTATGGAAATTTAAATTCTCATTGACAGTGAAAACCCTCAAAACACATATGATGATGGTTATTTTTTTTTTATCCTAGTTGCTATAGTGATGTCACTAGTTTCCTAGAGGGGTAAAATGGAAGTTTGAATTTTGAACAGATGAACCCTTGTCATTATCTTTCTTTCTTTGAGTTGCCACTTGATATATTATCAGTGGGATATAATGAATATTTGGAGAGTTTTCATTGGGTACACTCATAATTATAATTTTAATTATCATACTAAAGTTCTAATATTACTTTTAATTCTTGATTTCAAAAAAAACTCCATTGGGATTTTTTTAAACTGGAAAGATTCTTTGCACAAGGATTCATACCACAACTATGCGAAAATTTGTCTCCCCATTTGAAGAAATCATTATGGAAACTAGATTTATTGTTGTGGTATCCTTATTACAGCCCTCATTTCTATGCATCATTTCAACAAGTTGGCTCATTGTAATTTTTATTGCATCCTTCATAGCTGCAAATTTTGTTTCCCTATCTTCACATTTGAGGTTTTGGAAGAAAATATGTTGGACCCAGAAATAGCTGGGGAGATGATAAGGATTGCGCCCAAAAAATTTGAGGAATGCTAGAAGCATCCTTACACCGAGGTGGCCATATGTGAAGGTGGGATTCTTCCATTTATGGAAGACATGGAAGGATATGATGAAACATTTTCAATGTAGCTGGTGAACACCTGTGATAACATAAATTCATGATATAGATGGGATAAACTTTGAAATCTATAAAAAGGTTTATTTTTTAGGCCACTAGCCTTTTCGTAGAGGGCAAGAAATGGAAGACGGTCTCTAAGGTCACTGATGAGACTAGTCTTGATAGGTATTATAATCCAAGGAAGCCCTAGTCTATCTGTGAGGTTGTTTTGATAGAGAAAAGCTCTTGGAGTCATGGAATAATGTCCATTTCTTGATAATGAAGTACCTTACTCTAGAAGGTCAATTTGGGGTAAGATAATATTACCATTTTCCCTTTTTGAATAATTTTATATGTTGTGATGAAATTTTTGTCACTTTTCTTGTACTCCATGATCAAGTAGCATTAAATATGGAGGATAGGGAGCATAGGAAATTAGGTAAAAATTATGTTATCTTGCACTAGGGCCTTATTTTTTTCCTTTAGAATTTCCACTTTTCCTTATGTCCCCCTTTAAATATTTTCATTTTTCCTCCCTCTATTCCTAACACCAACACTGTTGTCATTCCAATTGTTAAGGACCTTGCCCCCAAGGTTTCTAGGACTCATATCTACCATTTGAAAGAAGAATAAGAAAACCCTTGGAATTTCTATTTCTAAGAAGAATACCAAGTTGGATGTTTTAGTTGATTTGAGTGATTTTGATACATGTCATGGCTTCATAACACATGCCTCAATTTTTACTTGAAAATGAGGAGCCCCTCCTCTTTTCTTTTTAGGATAAGTGGAATCTTTTCGCCAAACTAGTGAATTCTTCTAGGAGCCTCAGAGGATAATACCCCTATATTTCTTGGTTAAAAAATCCTATCAGTCATCATTGTTCAAGGTCAAGTCATCTAGAAGTTAGTTTTTTCCTCTGAGGGTCAAATCTCTGTACATGCACACCCTTATAAGGTGCACCAAGTGCACTTGACCCAACATGAGTCTATTGTGTACATATGCACACTAGACACACTAACACATCCTACCAAGGTGCACTAGGCATGCCTTTCTAGCCAAGCACTTATAAATAGTGGCAAACCCCTCTTCTTCCACTTATTTTGCATTCAAAGTTCCCCTTGAGTACTACACCTTCACACCTGATAATCTACACTAACTTTGGTCTCCACACCAAGGTAAAATGACCTATATAAGGCACATCTTTGTATATGTGCCATGTGTTCCATGTGCATAATGAGGAACTTCTACCCAATCTGTTGTATAAAAATTGCATATTTTGCACACTATCACACATGGCCTTGGTGTGCACTTGTGCCTAGTGCACTTAAAGATAAGGAAAACAATAAGGCAGTACACTAGGAAAACCTTTTTTACCTACATAGGTGTACTAGTGTGCAAGATCTAATGTTAGGGTGAATTTCATTAGTTTATTCTCTTTTTTGTCAAATTTTGTTAGTCCAACTTAATTGTCAAGTGTCATAATAATCTCCCAACATTGGTATATAGACATCTATCTCATGTGCAAGATAAAATGACATCTTCATCATCATCCATGGTGGAAAAGATAACATCCAAGCTAGTAATGTGTAAGTTTTAGGGTGTGCCAAAGAAGTCTTGATTTGTAGACAAACACTTGGAAATTCACACCATGGAATTGGGACACATACACTAAAATGCATTTTTGGTCATATATAACAAGTTGTGTGAGAGATCAAAGATAATCTCACCACTTATAATGAGTGGTCTAGTAAATGTAACATTACATCTAGTATCTCTACATTCTTCTAAACTGATTATGGCACTAGATGAGTAGTACATACTAGAGGAGAAGGTAGCAAATAGCATCACTAGAGAGATTGTCCTAGACATCTAACCAAACAACATAGAGAAGGTTTTCCATCTACCTCATTCATATCAATACCAAAAGATAATCTATGACATAACTAATCGATGACATAGAGAGCATGAACAAGAGGCCAAGGAAATTGGTACATGAGAAGTACTTTCTCACCCAACCCACTCCTAACAAAAGAGCCAAAAAGGTAGACATGACCCATGGGTATATGGTAGAAAACTCAATTTACTAGATTGTCCTTCTCCGAAGAGTCATGGGAATCCCCATAGCTGGTCATTTAGAGACATGGATGGTACACTTCATAGAGAATATTAAGAGGAGAGGATTATAGATCAATTGGGCCACTATTATCAGGAACAACTTGGATGAGAAACTCATCTTAGTAAAGATAGGTCCTCAATTTTAAATCACTTCTTATGTTGTATACCTTTTGGAAGCAAGGCCAATAGACTACCCAAGTTTGGTAAAGAGAGGGAGTATGTAGGATTCTAATACATGGTTGTACATAGTGTACTCGTAGTTGGTGTGAAATAAGCTCCCACTAAAGAGCTCAGAGTATATATTGGTGAATGCTGATTTTATCTTTTCTACAACCCAGTTCTTTAAATGGGATTATTCAAAGAGCTTGTCTCTAGAAGCTATCACCAAAGTGGCACAAGTAGGTTCTTACTTTATTCATTTTAATATATTTACATACATTCAAATAGCTGATACCCTCCTAATCCATAAAAATATTTTATACTATCCATCTGATAGGCTGATACTGCTAGAAATTGCTAGGCAGTTGGCCTCAGCTTATGATAGGGTGAGGAAGATGCATAACAAAACATGGGTGTGTCCAATTACCATAGGGCCTTTCAAGGTAAAGAAAAAAAATATATTAACACCTAAAAATTTAATGGGACCAATACCCATTAGATGATCACTTGGTGCCTCGCCCCTACTTTGACAAGATTGGGATGGTCCAACATCTTGTGGGGAGGAAATTCATACCCAATGAGGCAATGAGGATTGTTGGATGAACAATGTGGATGAATATGATGTTTGAATTAGAAACTATTTTTAGAATGATTCTACAATGTGAAGAGAAGGCATTCAATTTGACCATTCCCCCAAATGTGTGAAGAAAAAAGACAACCTTGAAGTGTTAGATACTCTCTACAATAGGAATACGATCTTTAAGTGTTCCATAATGAATGTAGAGATTTTTCATGAGGAGAACAATATAATTTAGTACAAGGAAAGACATGTGATTCTATTAACAAAGGAGAGCATTAAGAATTCCTTCTATTCAGAGCCAGTCCTTAGTGCACTCACCTTATAGGCACCTATGAGACCCAAGAAAGGGAATGGAACTAAGATCATAGTTCTAACATATGAAAAGAAGTTCCTAGTAAGACTAGAGAGAATATATAAACATGAGAAGGAAGTGACATATTTTTATAATGTCAAGGTAAAGGGGAAGAGGAGGAAGAAGGCTACTTAGGAATAAGAAGTCCAACTACAAGAGGCTCAACCAGAAGAAGCCCCATCACAAACATAGGCATCTCCATCTGTGGTGAAGAATCCATAAGAGTGAAATAGTGGTGGTGGGAGTAAAAAGGAATACATTAAAGAAGAAGAGTACAATGTCTCATCAGATTCCAGATTCCATACCTGAGGTAGAGGAGGAAGAAAAAGAAGAAGATATTGAATATCTCCCTTTGAATAAGAGGGCCTAATCAAGAAGGTCTGTGAAAGAG
This sequence comes from Cupressus sempervirens, assembly GCA_028749045.1. Classification (NCBI taxonomy): domain Eukaryota; kingdom Viridiplantae; phylum Streptophyta; class Pinopsida; order Cupressales; family Cupressaceae; genus Cupressus; species Cupressus sempervirens. The sequence goes on along the minus strand of CM053785.1, from coordinate 829,969,462 downwards.
GAAAGAAGGAAGAGTGCAACCCAAATGTCCTCATCCATTCAAGATCAACCAATTCATCTTGAAGAATCTTTCAACCAAGAACAACAAGGGATGACTAATTCTACAGAGGGAAGTGGTTCAAATATGTTTGATCTCTCATACTTTTACTTTATTTCCACAAGGATGCATTTGGAAGGAGGAGTGATAAGGGATACTCTACGTAGAGAATAATTTGATGAAGATTGGAACCAATTGCCTTCACTTATGTAAGGGCCAATGGGAATACCTCCTCCACCCCTAGGGAATCAACCATCATCTCCTCCTTCTCCACCAAAATATGAAGTCACTCAATTACCTCCTCCAATCACAAAATTGAAAAATTAAACAGTAGGAGGGGATGAATTCATACATACAAATTCATACAGATGAGGTCTCAAAGGAGGGGAAAATTGCTAGAGAGAGAGAGAGAGAGAGAGAGAGAGAGAGAGAGAGAGAGAGAGAGAGAGAGAGAGAGAGAGAGAGAGAGAGAGAGAGAGAGAGAGAGAGAGAGAGAGAGAGAGAGAATTACACCTATGATAGAGTCAAGATCCTCCACCCCAAGAACAATAAAAGATGCCTGAGTAGTAGAGCCACTACAAAAAGAGAAGACACTAGAGAGGAATGATAGAGGAAAAGGGTTAGCTTCAGAGATGACTTCATCATTAGGTCAATATATATCTCCAATGGTTACCACTCCAATATGGTTAAAACAAGAAGTATTAACTAATCAAAGGAGGTATGTGGAGTATACAAAGGTAGATGGATTGGAGGCTTTGAAAAAGGCAATAAAAATGCCAACACCCATTTAGGATGATCCTAACCAACTAACCTTCACCATGAGGAACTAGTACAATGATCTAATAGTACATATTGATATTCGACCTCCTCACATGGATATAGATGACATTTCCCCTAAAGATTACTAAGTGAACGAGGTAATATCAAGGAAGGCCACTTGAGATATGATCAAAATTTTGACTACTACGGGCCTCAGGCAAGTGCCCCAACACTTGGATCAGGTTGAGACATAGATTTTTCAACTAAGGAACCCAAATGACCTATTAAAAGAGTATGTGAAGGATGTAGTAGGTCCATTGGACCCTGATCATCCTAAGATCACTTTAGTGACTACCCTTGGTGAATGAGCTCTGACCACCAAACAAAATAATTCATTTTTGGACGCATATAAGAGGTGGAATCAAAATTTTGAGGATAGAGGGGTAAAAATAATTGAAGGAAACATAGAATAGCTACACCATATCTAAAATAATGTTGATAGGTTGGTTACAGTGGTGGACCAAGATTTTGGGCTAATAGATGAAGTAGCCACTTGGACCAACAACTTGGAGGCATTAAAGACCATCATGGGTCAAAGATACCAAATTCTATTAGATATATATTAAAAAAGGAGTTGGATAAAGTGGATGATTTGATAGAAAAGATATGGCTAGTAATAGGGTAATTATCGAGTTATATGAAGATATATAGGATGTGAAGAAGAGGGCCCTAGATCAATTCTTGGAAGTCAATAAATATTACAGTACGACCAGCTTGGAGATTTTTGGAGATGACTCTAGGACACATTTGTGCTCAATTGAAGTAATTGTACAATAATTTAAAGCTTTATTTAAAAAATCATCTTCTAAAGATGATGCCAAGTGCATTTTTTAGGACTGAGGAGGTACTAAAAGAGTTAGACTCCAAGCTCGATGATTTTGCAAAAAATAGGCAAGAAGTCTAGGAATATTGTAAGAAAGTGAGAACTAATTATGAGTCCCTAAACTTACTAGATATGAAAGAGATCACTGTCATCATCCAAAAGTTCAAAGTGGCACATCCATACATCATTTTGGTAGAAGGGTCATGAAGCCTAGATACTAGAAATTGAAATTTTGGGACTTTGAATTTTTTTGCCAGTTTCGGTCATGTCACCTCCAAAGTTGTGAAGATGAGCTAGTGTTCCATTGGTAAGGTGCATAGGTGCACTTGTAGTTTTGTATTAGCTATGGCAGTGTCAACAGTTAACTACCAAATTTATTTTTTAAGTGTTTCATGCACTAAAAATATGTTTTGGTAGCAATCTAACTGATTTTATATCTAAAAAAGTGTTAGAGACTCTTAGATCATCTACATTCATCTTCCTACTTACATTCTCCTTTGTTACAATTTTTTAAGTCATGTAAAGGTCCATGCACCATGTAATTGATAAAATAAGGAGTACATACCTACCTGGCACCTAGATTAGAGTCTATTTGTACATAAGTTGCTTAAAATTAGTGATTTTTCCATTCTTTTTGTAAGGAAAATCCCTAGATCCCAAAATGGCATTAAGGATGGGATTCTAGGAGATATAAATATAGAGATTTAATATGTATTCAAGGCTAATATTTTGATGTAATAGAGCATGCTATTGGTGTTCTCTTTTTTTGTGTAGTATTTCTTACTAGAATGTGTGTTTTTTAATGAATTTTATGTTCATGAATAGTGACAGATCCAATGGTTTTATTGTGTTTTATTTCTTGTGCAATCTATTAGTTCTAGTGTTTTCCGTTTTCTAGAAAATTCCTATATTGTGATGAATTAGTGAAAGGATCATCATCGAGTTCTCGCATAGCAATTTGTCTTGTGTTAGTGCACTTTTTGTTGCTATACAATTTGATGAATTGTTAAACATCCTTTGATTTTTATTATTCCCCTTGATGATTGCATTAGTGGAATTGAGGAAATATTTCTCTTAATTTCATTGGTTTTCTAGTCAATCCTTTAAAAAAATTAATTTGCAGATACATTGTGCTTATGACTTATATCCATTAGGAATTTTATTTTCACCAATTCATTTTAAAGTTATTGTCACCCTAACTCTATTATTTTCTTTGGAACATGTGGTTAGAATAGGAACTCATATAGTGGCATTCTTAGTACCTACATCCATCATAAAAATTAGGAAATAAAAACATATATTGGTTTGTAACTTTTCATTTCTTCAATTTTTTTGAAGATTAAAGATACTGAAAAAGGCCTCCTTTGAATATTCACATTTATCTTATGTTCAGCTACCTAACATGTTGAAAAACAACCATCTAAAACCTTGGAGTTGTCCAAATTGACCACTTTTTGAAAAGAGAAATTCGTAAGGATTTCTATCATTGGCATCATGCAAAATGACCTCTCAACAATATGGAGTTGGGAGGTGGGCCTAGGAACTCCCACAAAATTGCCTCCAACTCTTTGTGGAAGAAAATGGTAGGTAGGTAGCTTATTTTGGAAGAGGTGGAATTAGACTTTAAGTTCAAGGAAAGTGAAAAGAAAAAGGAGAGTAGTGCCACAAGAAACTAGAAATCTAGGAGAGGAAACTAAGGAGAAGGATGATTTCTTAGAGTGAGAGAGTGGTAGAATCTCTTTAGAGATTAAGGCTTGCTTCATGAGTAGGTACATGACTCATGTTTTTGAACATTTTAAAATGGAAACAATGGATCTAACCACCATAAAGGGAGTAGATGGTTTAGTGGACTCCTTCCCCATGAAGACCACCTCCCCCTCTCCCAGGAAATCAAGGATACCTCTACCTCCCTTCCCTATAAGCCAATCTCCCTTGATAAGAAAACCCTTGAGGACATTCCTAGTCCCTTTCAATGTAGGAAGAACCTACCTTGTAGGAAAATGTTAAGGATAAAGTTCATGATTCACTAAAGAAGGATATAATGAGTCTTAGAAAGAAGGTTGATAATTTGAAAGAGATGATATCAGACCTATACATGAACTTCACTACTTTGGTGGAGTTTTTAGTCAAGTTCATGCACTCTGTAGTGACTACCCTCTAACTTATCCTCTAGGAAGATGAAAGCCTTGTTGAAGGAGATGAGAGTGACTCCTTGTATCTGTATAGGTTCCTTGTCAATAATTTTCTGTGGGTGTTTGTTTCTAGACCTCTCTCCATAAGGGATAAGGGAGAATGAGTGCTTGCCCTAGAGTCCTACCTTTTGTACTTTTTTTTCTTATGCTAGTCTCCTTGTTGGGGCACATGACAATTAAGAACTTCTAATATAAGAATATAATGGTGGTTGTTCGTAGTAGTGGTTTGTTAAGAACATATATAGAAATTTATTATTCCAAGATACTATCTATTTCTACTATTTAATGTTGGTTAGTAGGTTAGTTATCTAGTTTGTTTTCTTTTAGTTCTAGTTTTTTTTAATGTTGAATAATGGAATTGGCTAAGGAGCCTTTGTGTTGGTTTTCCTTCTAATGTTCATCAATTTTAAGAGGCCTTGCCTCCTATTGTTCTTTTGGGCAAGTAACATTTTTTGACTACTTTTAATGTCAAAAAAATCCAAGGTACATTGCAATGTTATAATGATTTAGTCTAGATATACCAATTCAACTTTTAATCACATCAACCATATTAAAAAATCTTATATCCTCACTTGATCTCTATAGCATATTATCAATGTTTTAATATTTCATGTAATTTCTTAGCTCTCTATCTCTATATGTGACAACTAGTAGTAAATAAAATACTATAAAATATAACATGCATAACCATAACATCAATACTTGAAAATAATACTTTGACACTAGAATTTACCATGGAAACTCAATTTAGGAAAACCACCAACATGCTACCAATTTTTCACTCTTCTAAAGTGAGCTCAGTTAAGTGACAACCTTGTTAAAGGTTATAGAACACACTGTTAAATGTGATCCTATTAAAGGATTTAATCACCATGTTAGAAGTGGCCTTGTTAGAGGACTTTAGAACATTTCATTAGAATATCACCTTGATTAAAGGATTTACAAAATGACTATTAGGTCAACCTTGATGAAAGGATTTTAGATTGATATAATGGGTAAAAGTACAAAGTTGTGTCACCTTTTAGGTTGACTTATCAAAATTACTGAATTTGAGTATTTCTATCTAAAAATCAATTTTGTTCAAACATATGATCTAGATAAATTCATTCTAGCTAAGTTATATATGGTATCACACTTTTCCAATTGGAAATGTCTATTAAATTAATGTTTTATAGTAGTTTTAATCCAATTACTAAAGAAATATAAATATTTCAAAAAAATTATATTTCAATAACTCTTACAATTTTTTATGATATATTTTTGATAACTTAGAAACACCATTTTATAGATCCCAAAGGCAAGAATATTCTCATATAGAGTTTATAGTATTTTAATTAGATATAATATTTGAGATTAAATCAAATATGGAAGGGGTTAATTAGAGATTTATTTAATTTTTTTATGGTAGGTAAAAGTACAAAGCTATGTCACCTTTTAGGCTAACTTATCAGATTGACTGAATTTGAGTATTTCTATCTAAAAATCAACTTTGTTCAAACATATGATCTAGATAAATTTATTCTAACTAAGTTATATATGGTCTCACACTTTCCCAATTAGAAATGTCCACTAAATGCATGTTTTATACTAGTTTGTTTCCAGTTACTAAAGAAATAGAATTATTTTAGAAAAATGACTTTTTAATAACTTTTACTATATTTTATCAATTTTTTTAATAACTTATAAACATCATTTTATAGATCTCAAAGTCAAAAATATTTCCATATAGAGTTTATATTGTTTTAATAAAATATAGTATATTGTAATTAAAAAAATAATATAGGCACATATTTTAACACTCGAAAAGATGTCAATTTTGAGAAAGAAAAAAATATTAAATCATATAAAAAAAATTTAAAAATTGTATTATTTTCTAGAGGAGAGAGTACTCTTCTAGAATGTATAATTTTTCTTCTAGTTAGAATAGATTTTTTTTGAAAAATGTGGTGGGAGATGAAAACTATCAATTTCAGGCGAGTTAAAATTTGAATAATTATAAAAGAGAAAATAAAGGTCTAAAGTCAATTTTTATAGGTCTAAAGTCAAATTTGATTTTTGATTGTTCTAGCTATATACATTATCTACAACATAGTTTGAGATGAAAGGGAAATAAGTTTATTTCCATATAATTTTGTGGTGGGAACTAGACCCCTAATTTTTAGTGTTTTTCTGTAACTAAAAAATTACCTATAAAAATTAGGAAAATACATAATTTCTTATTCCAAATAATTATTGAAAAATATAATCCTAAACTTCTTCCATTTCTACACATTTCATTGGTTTACTTCATTTTCAAATTCTAAATAATAATACCAGTATTATGTCATTCAAGTTGAAAAATTATACTTTTGTTAGCCTTTTCCTCTATAAAAGGTTGACACAGATTTGTGCTTTTACACTTATTAATGGTTAGAATGTAATAGTAGGTTTGATCTATAAAAGTACAACTCACTTTGCAAATTTAGATCTTCATTCACTCATCTACTAGTTCATTGAATGGTCTCCATTGACATCTCCATCATTGATTTTCTTGGAATCTCCTCAAGAAATCACTTCTCCAAAAAACTCTTCACACTTCACCTCTTCTATTCTCCTCTACACAACTTCTTCCTAAGATATCCAATCAACAACAAACAAACCTTGAAATTCATTATTTATGCCTCCTTAAATAGGTAATTTTGATCTATTTATTCTTAACCATCACCATTGATTGTAGGGTTAGGTTATCTTCATAAAATCCTTCCATATTTTTGTTTTCCTTCTTCTTCTAGAAACTTTTTAGCAAATCCTTGTCTTTGATCTTGTAACAAATTCTCCTCATGTATTAAATATGCCAACTCATCAGTCATTTTCTTCTATGCACTTTCACTAATTAAAAATTCAAACTATGTTGGCCTTAAAATCAAGTCTATTTAAAACTATAACTTTTTCTATCACTCGGCATTCATTGTGTTCTTCAGCTTGATCATCACTGTGTAGCTTGGCAATCACTATACTATATCACTCGACATCAACTAATATGATGTATGGTCTCAACTATACTTATGTATTTTCTCAAAAATAAATATCACTTACCTTGAACAATTTTATTTGGCTTCTATTTAAGTTCCTTAATCTTTTGCTTTAGCTTCTTCATTGACCATGTAATACTGATACTCAATCAAGCTTATCCTTCTGACTTGTTTCAACTCTTTGCTTCATCCAACTATCTTCTACACTTCATGTGTATTTATTGAACAACACATTATCTTCTCAAGGACCAACTTATGAAGTGCCCATTGTATATCTTTAAAACTTAACACATCTCGAGTCAACCTTTCACTAGGTCATCTCTTAATCTCCTCTTTTCAAATTATCTTCATCAATCAAATGATATGGTACCCTAAACTATTAGTAAATATCTCTCCAATAGGTTTGACACCCTGTCTTGCCAATAGGTTTGATATCAATGACAACATAATAATTGCTCCAATTTTAGTTTCAAAATATCTCCATCTTTGGCATTGATGGAAACAATTCATATACTTCACTTATTGTACTAGTTACCATTCAATCCTAAAAGCTTCAACACTATATACTATCAACTCTCTCTATGTTTGTGTTTTCTCTTTCTTAGTTTCATTTTGATTCTCATTTAATCAATCTCAGGATGCTTCCTCTATCAATTAAATACATACTCTTCTCTATAGAAACCTCAACATATGTCAACCTCTTTGTATCTATCCATGCTACATGGTAACTCAGTAATACTCTCCCTCTTTATATATGCTACCAATGAATTCTCTCCCTCTTTATCTAATGCATCATAACTTAATCATGCTAATCTCTCCCTATTTGACAAATATTCCAGAGACATTCACCCATATGCACACATCTTCATGTAACTTCTCTAACTAATACAACAATGTCATCTCAACATTAACTACTTGTAGCTTCTTCTACTCATATATTAGTTCCTTGCTTCTCTTTTTCACAACTTTAGGCAGCTTCTAAAGTGTGATATTCTACATCAATTTTTATGATATTGTAATTTACAACATTTTATGCAATGCACCATCTCTGCTTATTTTCTTGTAGGTAGGGGGATGACCCCTATCTTTACTTTTAGATACTCAAAAGCATCCTTATGTAGTTCCTTAGTGAATATGGTCATTAATTGTTCCTTTGTGTTCACATATTCTAGTCTCACTTCTTTCTCTTGTACCAACTCTCTCAAGTCATGATAGTTGATATCAATATTCTTAGTCTTTTTATCCATCACATAGTCCTTTCATATGTTTATAACACCTGTGTTGTTACAATAAATCACAATAGGTTTAGTGATCTCTTCATTCGTTCTATTCAAAATCTTTTAGAATAACTGAGAGGGGGGTGAATTAGTTATTCAAGCTGGTCCAAATGTACAAATAAAACTTTTCTCATAATTCAGTAAACCCATAAAACATTCATACCCATGCATGGATTCATGTGTATCTACTAAAACTTATATGTTACTATCAAATCAACTTGTAGAAATGTAAAGCATAAAACACAACACATTCATCTGCACATTTGACACAATGATTTAATGTGGAAACCAAATTTGGGAAAAATCACTAGTAATATACTACTCCTTTTCCACTCTTCTAAAGTGATGCCCTGTGAAAGGCCAACCTTGTTAAAGGTTACAATACACACTATTAGATGTGACTAGGTTAAGGGATTTCAATTACCCTATTAAAAGTGAGCCTTATTAGAGGACTTTAGGCCATTGACTTGGAATGCCACCCTATTAAAGGATTTTCCAATGACTGTTAAGTTAACCTTACTCCAAAGGATTTACCCTAGACTGGTAGAATTGTTAGAGAGTAATAGTAGAGCTTTGATCTGATACACCTTACAACTTCACTTATAGATTACAAATCTTTGTTCACTCCTCAATTCTACTTGGCTTTCACTCCTTGTAGCTCTAATAGCTTGTTCATCCTTCAAGCATTCATCTTCTTAAGCCTTCTTTCTTAGTACACCATTGTAGACACTTCTCTTGGGTCACTTGATGAAGCAAAACCCTAAATTCCTTCTCCTCCTTAGGTTTTCACACCAAAGCTCTCTAACTGTTTTGCTTCATGACCAAACATTCCTATATAGAGGAAATTAGAACAATTTTCTACTCATCATTCGTCATCTAAATTAGGGTTTTGGATGGATTAGGTAGGATACAATATATCTACCCCATATCTTGTCTTTTCTAGAAACTTCTCTTAGAATCCGTTTAAATTTGCCTCCATTTGAAATAGTTTACATAAAATTTTGTTCCACCAGCTCATCAATCTTATCTTCCTCCTGGTCCATAAGTTCCAAGAAAACAAACTTGTTTTATTTGGTAAATTTTTTATCTTTGGCATAATGCAATAGCTCCACATTATCAATCTTTTGATGCTTGGTACATACTACATCACCCGACATCAACTATAAAATAACTTGGCATCAATTGGATTTTATTGGTGCTTGGCATCAATTGAAATTCACTTGGCATCTACTATCTTGCTTGGTATCCACTAGAATTTTCTTTTGCTCAACTATAATTGACTTTCTACTTAGCTCACACTAACGTTTCTTGGCACCTACTATCCACTTGGTCAAGCTTGGCAAACAAACTTTGTTTAACTTGTTCTTTTAAACTTTCTAAGTGCAACCAGCCATTTTGTAACCTTAAGTAGATCATCAATTAATAATGTTACATCACTATCTTAACTGATTCTTGTTCTTCATTACATAATCATAACTCTTCATTTCATAATCATAACTCAACCTTTCCTCTAGGTTCTTTTATTATATCTTGTTGATCAAATCCTCCTCATCAATCAACTAAGTGATAGTACTTGAAACATATAAGAAATTGTCTTACCAGCAAATAGCAAGTTTGACATTAGTGACAAAACAAGGATTGAAACACATAGTCTTCTTCAATAATCTCCTTCTTAAAAAAACTTTTCAATTAGATTTCAACAATCTCCTTCTTTGGCATTGATGGCAAAGAAAACTAGTCAACCAAATTAACTAGGTTGAAACAGTAAGACAATAGCAAAAAGAAAACTTGTATTGAAATTTCTCCCCTTATCAGCAACATCCATCTTCTGAATAGATTACAAAATATAACTCCCTCTTATGCCTCTCTTTCATACTGATTTGATTAGTAGGATATCTTCCTCTATTAATGATCCTTTCTCTTATTATTTTCTCCCTCTTTGATCCTTTGATTAGTTTCTTCTATTTTTACTTCTTTTCTTTCTTCATCTTCTGATGATGTACTTTCACCTTCTCTACTATTCTTGTTGTAGTTGATCAGTCTCTTATACTTGATCAATTTAATGTGCTTCCTCCATCTTTGAAAATAATGCCAATGACATATCTAAACACTTGGTATCTTTAATACATGCAAATATAGGCTTTTGTAGGTTCTTCAATTTCTCCCTCTATCACCTTGCTTGTGACTAATTTGTAGTTCTAGTTCTATGATTACTTTAGCCAATTCCTAAAATAAGATCCACTATATCAATTTGTATTATATGAACACTAGCTTTTTTGATGTAGGGCACTCCCTTTGTCTCTTACATAGCCTTTGATAGGGGTATCGCCCCTAGTTTACCTCTTAGATACTCATAAGCATCCTTAGGTAATGCTTTTGTGAAGATATCAACAATTTTCTCCTTTGTGTTAACATATTCCATCTTCACCTCTTTACCTTGAACTAACTCTTTTACATAGTGATACTTGATTGCAATGTGCTTTGTCTTTGTGTGCATCACTATATTCTTTGATATATTGATAACACTTGCACTATCACAATAAAGTATCACTGGTTCTGTGATTTCTTCCTTCATTCCCTTAAGTAATTGTTTGATTCATACAATGTTTGTGTAGTTGATAGTAGCAACAACATATTTTGATTCAACAGTAGATTAAGAAATACAACTCTACTTCTTACTACTCCATGTAACTAGTCTTTTGCCAAGCAAGAATACTCCTCCACTGGTGTTTTTCTATCATCAATGTTTTTAGCCCAGTCAACATTAGTGTAGGCTCTCAGTTCAAAGTTTTCATTCTTCTTCTAGTATAAACCAAACTCTTCTATTCCTTTTAGATATCTCATTATTCTCTTCACAACAATCAAGTGATTCTCTCTAGGATTTTTAGAGAATCTTGCAACTATCCCCACAGGTGATGCAATATTAGGCCTACTATTTACTATATATTACAATTTTCCAATCATAGATCTATATAATGTTTGATATAACTCAACTAAATCATCATTATTTGATAGCTTGAGTCTTATCACCATAGATGTACTTACTGGTTTGGAATCCTCTAATCCAAATGTCTTCAATATCTCTTTCACATATTTTGATTGACTGATATATATACCATACTTCATCTAGTATACTTGTAATCCCACAAAGAATTTGATCTTTCCAAACATAGACATTTCAAATTCTTGCTTCATCTAATTTGCAAAGTCCTTACACAAAGCATCGTGTTTTCGAAATATGATATCGTCAAAAAATATTTTAGATAACAAAATACATTTGTCCTTGTTCATCTTCAAGTACAGATTGTTGTTATCATCAGTCCTTTCAAATCCAATCTTCACAAGATAAGTATGAAGTCTCTCATACCATGCTCTTGGTGCTTACTTCAATTCATATATGGCTTTGTGAAGTCTACATACCATGTTCTTATTGTTTTCATCAACAAATCCTTGTAGCTACTCTATGTAGATTTCCTCTCCTAGTATGCCATTCAAAATTGTAGATTTAACATCCATTTGATAAACTTTGAAACCTTTGTATATAGCATAAGCAAGTAGAATTCTCACTTATTCCATTCTTGCAACAGGGGAAAATATTGCACCATAGTCAATTCCTTCTTCCTATGCATATCCTTTGCAAACTAATATTGCTTTGTTTCTTGTCAGTTCACCATTCTCATCTAGCTTGTTTCTAAGTGCCCATTTGGTGCCAATCACATTCTTGTCTTCTGGTCTAGGAACTAGACTCCATGTTTTGTTCTTCTCTATTTGCTAAATTTTTTCTTTGGCCTTGCATCTTTATTTCCAATGGTTTGATCTATAGTATGATGTCTTTTGACATATTTCGATAGTCTTGACTTAGTTCTTGTAGCTTCATTTTGTCTCTCATCTTTAGTTTTACTATGTATATCTTTGTCAGATATTTTAGCATCTCTTGCATGTGTACTGACCTCAGAATTAGAATTTTCATTTTCTTCATTCTACAACATGATATCTAAATTTAGCTTAGTTCCCGAGTGCAACTTGACGTTCAAAAGTTGTGACTCAGAAGCTACTGAGACTTGCTGTTGGTTTGCAACTTGATTTGTAGCATCTTCCTTAATAAGAATTCCTTCATAGAAGTATACAAATGATTTTTATTCTTTTGGTTCTTTCATAGGTTTAGCCTCATGTACTTCTTTAAATTCATTTAAAATTCACATTTGCACTTTTCACAATTTTGTTAGTGTTAGTATTTAAACACTTATAGGCTTTTCTTTTTGTTAAGTAACCAAGGAAATAACCTTCTTCAATTTTTGCATAAAGCTTTCCATTCCTAACATCTTTAAAAATATAACATTTTCTTATAAATACCTCAAATTATTTCACTTTAGGTGGATATCCATAGCATAGTTCAAAAGCTATTGAATGAGTACCTTTCTTGACTTGCACATGGTTCAAGGTATATACAACAATACTTACAGTTTCTCTCCAATATTTTAGAGCAATATTTTTCTCCATCATAAGTGTTCTACCATAGTCCATTATTGACCTATTTCTTCTTTCAACAATTCTATTTTGTGGAGGGGTCCTAGGTGTAGATGTTTGTGTTTTGATTCCTCTATCATTACACAACACCTCAAACTCATTTGTAGTGAATTCTCCTCCTTTATCTAATCTCAAGCATTTAAGACTTTTACCTATTTCTTTTTCAAATCTTGCCAAATACCACTTAAACATTTGAAAAGCATTAGATTTTGTTTAAGAAACATGGCTATCATCATCCTAGAGTAATCATCAACAAATACCACTATGTACTTATCTCCTTTGTAGTTTTGCACTTCAATAGGTCCACACAAGTTAGTATGAACAAGCTCTAGTATTTCTTTAGAGGTATAAGCTTTACTTTTAAAGCTTGACTTTGTTATTTTCCCTAGCTAACATTGTTTGCATATTATATTATCAGGTTTCTTCAACTTGGGCAAACCTCTAACTCTTTTCATATTTAATATTACCTAGATTATTGAAATTAACATGACATAATCTCTTGTGCCAAAGCCATACATCCTCAAATTTTTCAATAAGACAAGTAGCATCCTCTATAACTAGATAGAATATATTACTTCTAATTTCATCACCTTTTCCAATCAACTTCCCATTTGTGTCATATATCTTGGTAGTTTTATTTTCAAATTAAACTTTGCATTCCAAGTTATATTCAATTGTGACACACTTAACAAGTTATAATTTAATCCTTTAACATAATAAGCATTGTCACATGAAATCTTGTATATGAGTTTGATATACCCTTTTCCTTTTATCGAACATGGTGCATCATTACCAAACCTTACACTATTTCCATCATAACAAGTTAAGGTACTAATGAACTTACTTTTGTCTCCAGTCATGTGATGTGAGCATCCACTATCAATGATCCATTTATCATTCTTGTCCACACAAGTCACAAGTGCAATTGCCTCATCCTTATCAGATTCATCCTTCATTGTGACATATACCATTTCAACATCATGTTCAATAGAGTCATGTTCATAAGCAATGTAGCATGACTTCTTGCCTTTGTCTCTATAGTCTTTGCCATCATCTTCTTTGTAATTCTTCTTCTGTGTACATCTTGTAGCAATATGACCAACTTCATTGCAATTGTAACAAATGATGGCTAACTTACCTTTGAACTTGCCTTTACCTCTATGAAATCTTTTTGCAATAGTGCTTCCAATTGTTCAATGTCTTCCTCATATGTATTGCTATCACTCAATCTATATTTTATCTTTCTTTTCTTCTTCTTCTATTTTAGCTCCTTAGAGTCCTTCAGTAACAAATTAGCTTTCAAAGCTGATTCAAGACTCTCTAGTTTGTAATTGTCAAAATTAGATAGCTCAAAAGAAGTGATTCTACCTACCAGGCCTTCAAGGGTTAGATTATTTCCTAGTATACATCTTAATTCCTAGATTTCAGAAACTCTAATAGCATAAATAGGTAGTAATGTCCTCAAGAATTTACTTAGCATAGTATCATCATCTATTTGACTAGTAGAAACTTTTAGTGCACTAACAACTTATTTTATCCTAGCAACGTATTGAATAATATTCTTGCCTTCTTCCATTCTTATGTCATCAAACTTACTTTTGCAACTCTCTAACTTGGCTTTTTGAGCATTTTTTCCTCCTCCATAGATGGTGGCTAGGACATCCCACATTTTCTTTGCACTATCAAGACCTTTGATATCATCAAATTTGGCATAGCTTAGGGTAGAGGCAATCTCCAACATCGCTTGATTATGTTCTTTCTTTTTCTTCATATCTTTAGCAATTTTGAGCTCCTACTAGATTAACATGGTGCACTATAATGGAAGATTGTGCATGATCTTCAAGTCTTCCAAAGTGTAGTTTCATCAAAGTTTTCCATTCAGGAACGTTATCTCTATTGAGCTTGTGTACTTCTCTTTTTGCAATCTTGATCTTTGTGCTTCTATACCTTAAAACTAGTCCTCTTAAGTAGATGGCTCTGATACCAATTGTTAAAAATCATTTAGAATAATTGAGAGAGGAGGGTGAATCAGTTTTACAAGGACCAAATATACAAATAAAACTTTTTGCAAAATTCAATGAACCCATAAAACATTCATACCCATGCATGCACTCATGTGTATCTACTAAAACTTACCTGTTACTATGAAATCAACGTGCAGAAATGTAAAGCATGAAACACAACATATTCATCAATACATTTAACACAATGATTTGCCATGGAAATTGAATTCGGGAAAAACCACTAGTAACATGCTACTCCCTTTTCACTCTTCTAAAGTGATGCCCTGTGAAAGGCCAACCATGTTAAAGGTTACAATACATATTGTTAGATGTGACCAGATTAAGGGATTTCAATCAACCTATTAAAAGTGACCCTTGTTATAGGACTTTAATCCATTTAGTTGGAATTCCACCTCATTAAAGGATTTTCCAATGATTATTAAGTCAACCTTACTCCAAAGGATTTAACCTAGATTGATACAATTGCTAGAGAGTAATAGTAGAGATTTGATTTGATACAAATTACAACTTCACTTGCAGATTATAAATCTCTATTCAATCCTCAATTATTCTTGGCTTTCATTTTTCATACCTCTGATAGCTTGTTCACCCTTCAAGCATTCATCTTCTTAAGCCTTCTTTCTTAGTATGCCATTGCAGACACTTCTCTTGGGTCACTTGATGAAGAAAAACCCTCAATTCCTTCTCCTCCTTAGGCTTTCACAACAAAACTCTTGGGTAAAAGCATAGATCTGTGTCACTGTTTGTGATACAAAAACTTGTTTTGGTCAAATCTCATTTCTCTATCAAAACTCAATTTAAAAAAAAACTAAAAATACCCTTTTCTAGATTTCAGATTCAATATCATCATTATATAAATTTTTGAGTGTTTTGATTAGTTATAATATGTTATAATCTCAAAATGTTAGAAGTCGATATTTCAACATTTCAGAAGATGCTCTTTCAAAAAATGATAAAAAATAGTAAATCATATCAAAAAAAAAAAAAAAATTTATTTATCACTAGAGGAGAGAATCCTCTTCATGAATATGTAATTTATTTTCAAGAAGGTATAGATTTGATAGGGAAGTTTTGACGGGAGGAAAAAACTGTTGGATTCTGACAAGGTCGAACTTGAGTACTTATAACAAACAAAATATACATCAAAATTTTTTTTTTTTTTTGTGCACTAGCTATACATGTCATCTATAAAATATTTTCAAATTAGAACAAAAAAATGTGATTTGCACATACTTGTTTGACGGGAACTACATCCTATATTTTTTACAGTTAAAAAAGGGACTTCAAAATAAAATAAAATGAATAAATTCTTAGTGAAAAAAATCATAAAAATTATAGGCATAAAATTCATAAAATTCTACACATTTCATTAGTTTACATCATCTTCATATTTTAAACACAAATACCATTTTTTTTGTCATTAATGTTGAACTATCACATTCTGATATCACATTTCTTTATAAAAGGTGACATAGGTTTGTGCTTTTACCCTCTCTAACTATTTTCCTTCATGACTAGACATTCCTATATAGAGAAAATTAGAACATTTTCCCACTCATTATCCATCATCTAAGTTAGGGTTTTGGATAGATTAGGTAGGATACAATGCATATACCCCATATCTTTTCATTTCTAGAAACTTCTGTTAGAATCCATTTGAATTCACATCCAAAATGGTTTACATAAAATTCTATGTCATGAGCTCATCAATCTTAACTTCCTCCTAGTTCACAAGTTCCAAGAAAACAAACTTGTCAGCTTTTATTTGGCAAATCTTTGATCTTTATCCTAATGTAGTATCTCAGCATTATCAATCTTTTGATGCTCAACACATATTGAATCACTCAACATCAACTATAAAATCACTTGACATCAAGTAGATTTTATTGGTGCTTGGCATCACCTCGAATTCACTCAGCATTTACTATCTTTCTTGGCATCCACTAGAATTTTATTTCACTTAGCTCCAAATGACTTTCTACTCAACTCCAACTAACTTTCTCCTTAGCTTACACTAACTTTACTTAGCACCTACTATCCACTCGATCAAGCTTAGCAGACCAACTTTGTTTAACATGTTCTTCTAAACTTTCTAAGTGTAGCTAGCCATTTTGTAACCTTAAGTAGATCATCAATTCATCATGTTGTCACTATCTTAACTAATCCTTGTTCTTCATTACATGATCATAACTCAACCTTTCCTCTAGGTTCTTTTGTTACATCGTGTTGATCAAATCCTCATCATTAATCAAATTCATGATAGTACTTGAAACATATAAGAAATTTCCTTACCAATAAATAGTAGGTTTGACATTAGTGACAAAATAATGGTTGAAACACATAGTCTTCTTCAACAATCACATTCTTAAAAAACTTTTTATCAATGATCTTTTCAATTAGATTTTAGCACATTAATTTCAAAAGTTTCTTGATCTATATAATGTTTGAACAATTCATTGTTGAAGTAAAATATCTAGCCTCTGGTGTACATTGTGAAATATAGTTTTTCTTTATTGTCCATAAAATTAATATTCTACCCAAGAAGAAATCTCATCCACATGTGCTCTTCCTGTTATCAATATTTCTTTCCCAATCAACATCTGTATAAACTTTCAATTCAAATTTTCCACTTCTCTTGTACCATAGGCCATAGTCTTCTTGTTGGAATGTTCAATTGGGAAGAATAATTCTGAAAGGGGGGGGGTGGGGTGAATCAGAAGTACCAATTGTTATCCTTTCAAACCCTTAATAACATATAACTTAAATTAATGTGCATGCAAGTAAACAAACATAAAATGAGAGCATTCATCAAAACATAACACGAGATTTTGGTGACCAGGAAACCCTCTACGAATAAGAAGGTAAAAATACGGTGGGGATGACACCCACAAAAAATTACTATAGCAATGAGTTCAACCACTTCTAATGGTTTTCCCTATTAAAGGCCTACCCTATAAAAGGCTTTACACTATGTTAATAGTGACTTCTTGAAAGGATTTACAAACACTTTACAAGAAGTGTCACCCTGTTAAAGGATTTACATAAAAGCTGTTAAACCCACCTAATTACATAGGATTTTATTGACCTTCTCCAAAAGCTCTCCTACCTAGCTATTAAGCTAACCTATCACCATAGGATTTAATCCTCCAATACAATTGTGAAAGAGTATTAGAACATTTGACCTGATTGAATGCAATCTTGAATTGCTAGGTTCAGGCACTTGATCTTCCCTTTCTCTTCTGATCTCTACTAGATCTGATCTCAAAATATGTCCCCTATTCTATACTGATTAACTAGATATATAAATGCTATCCCTTTCGCTAAGTCTTTTCTCTTCACATTGAAATTCCACTATAGTCTCCCCTTTTGCTGCTTTTCTTTTAATGCTTACAATGGTACATTTATTCTCCTTATAAAGAATGCGAAGACTTAGGATTAGGTATGGATCTATGATCCAAATTGAATCTCAAATTCCTGCTCATAATTTGTATTTTTCTTGCTAGCTGCATGCCTTCATCATTTTTCTAATTGGTTGCATGCAGATTTCATAGGGAATGTAAATGACTCATCCTTATTCTTTTTCTTCTACGAAATTTCTCTAGGTCAGCTCCAAAAATGGTTTACATCTTAGTTTGTGCAAGTACAAACTCTTATGTTGGTTTTGTATTGCTTAGCACATGAAGTATTACTAATTCTCAATACATACTATTTCTAGATTGCTCAGCATATACTACATTTCTTGGTTTGCTCGGCATCTATTGTATCATGTATCACTTGGCATATGTTATTCTAAGTTGCTTAGCATCTGAATGATTCTATTACTTGGCACATGAACAATTCTTGGATCACTTGGCACATACTATATTGTAATCTTCTTGGCACTAACTATGACTCAAAACCTATTAAAATTTTGGCTCGACATCTATTGTGTACTCAACATGTATGATGAAAATGGTTAACTGTGTTGACACTCATTTGTCAATACTTTTTATTTGAACAACAATCTCCCACTTTGATATGAGTGTCAAAAACACTTAACTAAGCATTTATGAACTTAGCCTAATAACTCCCTTGAGTTTATTATGCCTTTGAAATTAAAATTCTATGCAGTGTGCCTGATCATCTCTATCCTTTGACCTGTTTATGCATTCTGACCCTTTGTACTATATTTGATTTCTGTCATGTGCCTGTATTCCATGTGATTACCATAAGTTTACATCTCTTATTCACTTCTTTATTCCTTGTTTCCCATTTTTAGCTATTTACAATCATTCCACTTTATTCTCAAAATGAATGAAAGAATGGAGTGAAAGAATGTGATCAAAATGATCAAAATTTGTCAAAATTTGGTAATCACCCATAGTATCTACATATCTCCTCCTTTTCTTATAACTCCCCCTTTGTTCATTCTCCCCCTTTTTTGACACTAATGTCAAAGGGTTTTATGGAATAATACCATGTTTGGAGAAAAATGAGCTATTGACTTCAAGGAGTATCTTCAGAGCTACATCCCAGTTGTTTAATGCAATATCCAATGACTTGTGTTGGATTGCAAGCTTTTTTGCTAAGTCTATAAGTCCTTCATGTGTAGAAAGATTGGGACCTTTCTTTAGGACTATCTCTACATACATTAGCTCCTTGTCATGTACTTCTAAGTGAGGGGTAATGGAGGATTGAATTTGTATTAACTTACCTTTTTATATTAACCTCCTCTGCTGATAATACAGTGAGTTCCCTTTGAGTATGAAGCATCTAAGAAAAATGCTTCTCACTCTGAGCTAGATTGATTTGGAGTTGTAAACTGGAAATCTTTAGATTTCTCTCCAAGCTCATTATTTTTTGGCTAGTCTCATGTGTGAAGTTTGAAAAATCAGACAGTTTATTGTAAAGGGAGAATATATTCCCTAATACAATTTTAACTATATCTATTTTCTTACTCAGATCAACTTGTTGCAGTATGATAGTATTTTCTATCTTCTCATTGACCCTTCCTTGGAAGTTTGGCATTGGTGTCATGGTCGTCATTTGTTACCTGATCAACTATATCTGATAGTTGCTCTATAATTGGTCTTGATTCATTTGGAGACTGTAGACTGAAGGCATCCATGAATATTTCCTTGATTTCAGTCAATGCTTGCCTATATTTGTAATCCTTTCTAGCTGCCTCTTGTCTCCTTCTTCTATCCAATGCACTCTGAATTTCATTCATCTTTTCCTCAGTGAGAGTACTAGATTCATAATAGGGTATCTTTATTTCTTCATTAAGCTCAGGAAGTCCATAATGAATTGTCTTGGCTACCCTAGTGGAGCTTGAGCCTGGTGTTCTTATTTGCAATTCTAGTGTTCTAGTGCTCAGCTACTGAAGATTTTTTGTTGGAGTACCTATTTTTGGTAGTTCAAGCAAAGTTTGTATTGTAGATTCCTCGTTATCTCTTATCTCCTTCTTCTCTTCAGTTTGTTTCTCTTCTTCTGCCATTCTGGTTGGAGGTGTACCTATTGACTATACTGATTTGTATTTATCATCCCCTTTTGCTACACTCGGCTCCTGAAGTGCAACTATGACTTCTTTTTGTGGAGATGGTGGTGGAAGAAGTAAAGGTCCAGTAGATTATATGGTCACAAGTGGTTCTTGTTTTTGCACCTTAATGGTGGTGGAAGAAGTAAAGGTCCAGTAGATTATATGGTCACAAGTGGTTCTTGTTTTTGCACCTTGTTCTCTTTTAATTTACCTACTGCCTTTTGGAGTTCATCAACACTAACCAATATTGGGCTTGAACATAACCTAGCTGCTTGTGTCGATTGCTCAAGGATATTTTCTAGATCCTCTATAGTTAATCGAATGATTTTTTGACTAGAAGTGTCAATGACATCTTTTATCTTGATTGTCTTTGCAAGTGTGATGGTAGAAAAAGGAGGGCTAGGAGGTGGCAGTTGTGTGTCTTGCACACTCTATTCTTGTTGCTCACCTATCCCCTTTTCTTCTTCTTTACCAATTTCCTCCTTTTCTTCTCCATCCTTCTTTTCTTCCTCTACTTCCTTGTCCTCTACCTTCTTTCTTCTTACTTCTTTTATTTCCTTTCCTTTAGCACTTGCTTCTGCCTTGTATTTTTCATGAAACGCATCATCAATTTTCTTGTAAATAATTTTCCATACTTTTGTGTTTTTTCTCACAACCTCTTCAATTTTATTTTGTAAAATACTAAATGCCCTGTATTTGGGAGTAAATCTACTATTGTGCCTTTTGGCTGCATCTATTATTTGACTTTCAGTCAAATCAGGAAACATCCATGCTAAGGTAGACTCCCTTATTTCTTTCTCAGTTTGCAGAAAAAAATGCCATTTTTCCTTTACAATCCTCTATAATTCGTTTGGCAATGAACTATCCAGTTCAAGAGGTGTATGTTTATATTCTGCCATCATATTATAGACAAATATCTCTATTTTTATTTTTCTAATCTTTTGTGATCTTATTAAAATTTATATTCTTCACATCATTTAAGTCTCCATTCCTAATCTTAGAACATAATTTATCAATGGAAGACTTTGGGGAATGAGTTACCACTTTAAATTGATTGTGGTCTTTTGAGTCTGTCTTTTCTTCCTCTAAATCAGGTTGTGCCGCAAATTTTCTTATTTTATTTGGCTCTTCTTCAATCTTCTTGGTGAATTTCTTCCTCTTATCTGCCTCTTCCTTTGCCTTTTGTGTAGTAGCCCTTGTAGTAGCTCTAGTTGTAGGTTTTTTGGGTACAAACTTTGTCACTTTCTTTGGCTTGGGCTAAGGAGCAGGTGATGCTTTTTCTTTTCTCTTGGTGGCCTTAGTTTAGATGGGTGTTTCCTTAGCTTCTTCTTTCTCTGCATCTTCCTCTTCATCTTCTCCTAATCCTTGAGTCAATTGTAAAGACTCTTGTTCATGCTTTTCTTCTTCATTTTCATCATCTTCTTTGTCATCACTTATTTCTTTTGCTTCTTCTACAGTACCTATCTCTTTGATCTCTACCCCAAATTTCTTTTTGATCTTCTTAACCATTTTATCTTTCTTCTTTATTGTTGTGGCTGTTTTGAGGTCTATTATCACCCTTGATTTGACAACAGCATGGGTTCCAAAGTGCTTTGCAGTTTTTTCAATTTCCTCTACAAGCAATGCCATAATAGTTGTTCATGCCTGATCCACATCAAGTTCATAGACCAGTGGTCTAAGCCATTTGAATCTAGGGATGACTTCTTGTATGTAGGTATAGTCAATATCCACTAGAAAAAAAATGTCTTTTTCATGTTGCTCCACTAATGAGACTAGAATTCTCATTCTTTGTTTCATGGATTGTTTGAAATCCTCAAAATAACTAGTCATTTGTGCATCAAAATTTTCACCCATTTGATCAATGAAACCATTTATCTGATCAAAAATTGTCTTATTTAGATCCCATCTCACCTTCCCTATTGAGGGGAATTCTTTCATAATGTAGAAAAACATGCAAATCAATACTGCACCAAATTTGCATTGAACTCCTTTCGATTTCTTTATGGCTCTCAAGTTATCATTTATTTGTTGCATCATTAATTCTGTAAGATCATAAGTGTGATCCTTTTTTACTAGCTTGTAGGCAACATCCATAGCTATGCAGGGTACACTATTTAACCTACTAGATTGATAAAATTTGTGAGATATAGCCCTCATAGAAAAATCTAGTAGGGGGTCTTTGATGGTGTCAATTGTCATACCCCTGTAGTTCCACTTGGCACCAGTGTTTTTCTCAATTGCCTCCCTCCTATCACTCCTTAGGGTTTTGGGCCGATCTAGGGTTGGAATACTAGTAACCCTATGTATAGTCTTCTTTATGAACTTTACTGGCCCAATTTCTAACCAGAAAGCTCCATGATGGATTCTGCTTAGCACAATGTGTATCCATTCTATTTTAAAGACAATGGGGAAAACTAGGGTTTTGGTTAGACCCTTCTTCTCAACTATGGAGAATTCATCTTTAAGTATTCCATTTTCATAGACTTTATCAAATGCATTGAAAATCTCCATATCTCCTATTGCACCTATCTTATAGTTATAGCATTTGCATACATTCTAAACCATTACTACTTTATCAAGAATTATGGATAGGGCACCTATGGGATCATTTTTGTAAGAAACTTCAGGGATGGGTATCAACTCTGGTTATTTAACTTCATTACTAACTAGTTGGATTTCCAATCCTTCCTTTTCCTTTGCAAATTTAGAACCAGATGCCATATTTAACTGAACTAGGTTTTACTATTTAAACTAACTTTTCAAATTGTGTAACTCAGCTCTTGAATGAAATACCTAGTAAATCGATGAAACTGAGTTGGGTTGTTGTTGAATTGCTGTAAATTGCCTTCTGATCACCGGTAAATCACTTAATCGCTCTGCTCATCTTTGCTCTTTGTTTGTATCATAAAAAATAAATGATTTTTCCCTTTTATTAGGCATAAAACCTAGCATTTATTGCTTTTGTGCTTATAGCTGTCACTTGGCTTCCATAGGATTTTCTAACTTGACATTAACTATATTTCATTCATTCAGAAGCTATTATCTTGTTTCACTTAGCATCTATTGATCTTATTAATTGCTTGGCAGGCACTAGCAAGTCTTACTCGGCAGTTACTAGACTATTTAGCTTGGCATGTACTATAGTTTTACTAGGCAACCAAAGGTAACTTGGTATCATCTTTCAACTTTTATCCTAACATCTTTACTTATGCAAATTTTTCTTTGCAGTGTTCCTATGTTCTTTTTGGACTAATTTATGATACATCTTTATATGTATCAACCCCATATGCCTTTCTAGTGCTTAGTTTAATGAGGTGTGATCACTTGACCTCTTGGGCGAAGTAATCTTTCCATTTGATGTGCTGCATTCACCTTTCTTCTGCCATGTATTCTTCATATCTTTCCTAATGTGTTCCACATCAACTTTTTCTTTGCCCTTGTTAACTTTAGTCTTGTGTGCCTTGGCCTTTGTTGGACAATTCTTGCTAACATGTCCAGTCTTTAAGGAACTAAAACAAGTAATTTGACACAACCATCTGTTGTAGTTCCCTTTGAAGTGTGTTCTTATGCAATTTTGAGGTACATGCCCATATTCTTGATAGTAGTGACAACTTTGCCTTGTATTATAGTCCCAATTGTAGTGATGTACATGATTGGTTCTTCTTGTAGACTAGTTAGGAGTCCACATAGGCTTTGAACTGCATTCAAATGCTCTATGTCCATATTTTTTGTAGTTGTAGTAGTGACCCTCAAATCTTGGTGTCCTCATGGTCTTGGTTCTATAGTCTTGTGCTAAGTGCCCTTGGTTTTTGCACTTGTGACAGAAACTTGCATTTGTGGCCTTATCATGCTAATGACTATTCTTGCTCCTGCATACATTAGAGGTATGTCCCTTTTTACCATAGAAATGACAAGTGGTTTTGGTGTTCTTACCTTTTTTTATTCTTTCCTCTATAGCCTTGGATGATTCTCCTTGTTTAGTGTTGATGTAGCCAAGTCTTGTAGTGTCATTACTAGCCCTTGGTGATTTCAGCAATTGCTCAAAATACTTGATGGCCTTATTAGGTTTGTTGAAGCTTTTTGCTATTTCCTTTTCTATCTTCAATTCATTCTTCAATTGTTCATTCTGCATCTTCAGGGTGGAGATCTCAATGTCCTTCATATTTAGCTCATGACGAGCATCCATCATTTGGCTCAAGGTGTCTAACTGCATGTTTGAAATCTTTTCAAATTCAATTGTATTCTCTTCTAGCTTATTGCTAAGATTTTTCTTGTCATCTTCTACCATGGCCTTATCTTCAATAGCTCTTTTCTTTTGTTCAATCACTTCACAAAGCAATATGGTTTTTGATTTTTGTTCAAGGTTAACTAATCTGATATCTTTAGCTTTTTCTCTATTTTCCTCCATTAATTATGATATTGCTGCATCAAATTCCTTGGAATCTCCCTTTCCAAGTACATGTGTGGTGTCAATCTCCTTGTAGTGTATGTCATTTTCAACTATGTCTATCTCCTTTCTTCTTCTCAAAGATTTTCTCAATTCCTCCCTAGCTTCCTCTACCTTGTGTAGGGCTAGTTTCATATCAATCACCCAATTGTCAATGATCTTCCCTAGTTTGAAAAATTCCATCTTCTGACCTTTTTGTCCAAGCTATTAGGCTGCTCCTTGTGAGAACCAATGCTCTAATACCAATTGTTGGAATGTTCAATTGAAAAGAGTACTTCTGAGAGGGTTGGCGGGGGGGGGGGGGGGGGGGGGGTTGAATCAGAAGTACCAATTGTTATCCTTTCAAACCCTTAGTAACATATAACTAAAATTAATGTGCATGCAAGTAAACAAACATAAAATGAGAGCATGCATCAAAACATAACACAAGAAATTTTGGTGACCCAGAAACCCTTCAAGAATAAGAAGGTAAAAATGGGCTAGGGATGACACCCACAAAAATTTATTGTAGCAATGAGTTCAACCACTTTTGCATGTTAGCCTTGTTAAAGGCCTGCCCTGTAAAAGGCTTTACAATGTGTTAATAGTGACTTATTGAAAGTATTTACAAACACTTTACAAGAAGTGCCACCCTGTTAAAGGATTTACATAAAGGCTGTTAAACCCACCTAATTACATAGGATTTTCTTGACCTTCTCCAAAGGCTCTCCTACCTAGCTGTTAAGCTAACCTATCATCATAGAATTTAATCCTCTAATACAATTGTGAAAGAGTATTAGAACACTTGACTTGATTGAATGCAACCTTGAATTGCTAGGTTCAAGCACTTGATCTGCTCTACTAGACCTGATCTCTAAATATGTCCCCTATTCTATTCTAATTAGTTGGATATATAAATGCTATCCCTTCCACTAAGTCTTTTCTCTTCACACTGAAATTACACTATGGTCTCCCCTTTTGCTTCTTTTCTTTTCATTCTCTTTATAAAGAATGTGAAGACTTAGGATTAGATATGGATCTACGATCCAAATTGAATCTCAAATTCCTATTCATAAATTGCATTTTTTCTTATTGGTTGCATGCCTTCACCATTTTTCTAATTGGTTGCATGCAGATTTCATAGGGAATGTAAAAAACTCGTCCTTATCCTTTTTCTCCTACAAAATTTCTCTAAGTTGGCTCCAAAAATGGTTTAAATCTTAGTTTGTGCAAGTACAAACTCTTTTTCTAATTCTGCATTGCTCGGCACATAAAGTATTACTGATGCTCAACACATACTATTTTTGGATTGCTTGCCATCTACTACATTTCCTAGTTTTATCGACATCTATTTTATCCAGTATCACTTGGCATATGTTTTTCTAAGTTGATCGGCATCTGAATGATTCTGTTACTTGGCACATGAACAATTCCTGGATCACTCAGCACATACTATACTATAATCTGCTCGACACTCACTATGACTTAGCACCTATTAAAATTCTAGCTTAGCATCCATTGTGTACTCGGCATGTATGATGAAAATGGTTGAGTGTGTTGACACTCATTTGTCAATACTTTTTATTTGACCAACACTTCTATTTCTTTTAGGTATCTTAGTGTTCTCTTTACTTCCATCATATGATTTTCTCTATGATTAGCTAATAATATAGCAACAATTATAACATCTAATTCAATACTAGGTTTGCTATGTACAACATATTATAGTTTGCCAATCATTGACCTATACAATATTTGATTCACTTTAGTAGAATCATTGTTCTTTTACAATTTGTGTCTAGTCACCATTGGCATTCCAACTTATCTTGAGGCTTTTATACCAATATTCTTCAAGATTTCTTAGATATACTTTGACTGAGTGATGAAAATACCTTTTTTTATCTGATAAACTTACAAACCAAAAAATAATTTAATCTCTCCAAACATTGACATGTTAAACTCCTTTTTGATTTGATCAGGAAATGAATTACTCAATGAATCCTTTCCTCTAACTATGATGTTATCAACAAAAAATTTAGCTAGCAATATCTTGTTTTTAGCTTCACTTTTTAGATACAAATTTCTATTGTCATTAGTTCTTGCAAAACCAATCTTCACCAAATAATTGTGTAACCTTTCATATCCTACTCTAGGGGATTGCTTTAAAGCATATAAAGCTTTAGGTAACATACATACCACATACCTTTTGTTTGGTTCAACAAACCCTCCAAGTCGTTCAATGTAGACTTCTTCCTCCATGATTCCATTCAAAAATAATTATTCACATCCATTTGGTACACTTTAAATCCTTTGTAAGAAGCATATATATGAAAAGTTCTCACTTCTTTCAACCTTGCAACTAGAGCAAAAGCTTCAGCATTGTCAACTCATTCCTCTTGTGCATATCCTATATAAATTAGTCTAACCTTGTTCCTTATGACTTCACCTTTCTCATTCAGCTTATTTTTGAACACCCACTTAGTTCCAGTCACATTTTGATGGAGGAGTATCCTAGGTTGCATTGTTATCCTGCATGTTTTCATGTTTCTCTATTGTTGTCGAGTTCATAGTATTGACTAAGTTGCAATTCCTAGTATCTATTGAGTTCCTAGTATGTGCCGAGCATTTCTAAGTGACCATATTTTTCTTGGTCCTTCTTTGATTGAGTTGTCTATATCTAGTTACAATTTGGGCTAAGTTTGTACATATATAATTTTAATATTTGTATTCAATAATTTTTGCTAGCCAACTTGTGGCTATGCATGCATTTAATGTAGAATTTAAATTCAATGATAGGTTGGCCTATCACCACATAATTATTTAAGGAGGTTTAGGATTGATTCTTGGGAGTAAGTGAGTTAGAGGGATGGAATGTATAGTATTTGTTTGGAAGATTTAAAATGCAAAGATTATCATTGAAGATCAAAGGTTAAATTGTATTGTTGGCCATAACTTAGAAGGCCTCACAACTAGACATGTATGTTGATAATTT
Organism: Cupressus sempervirens; assembly: GCA_028749045.1. Taxonomy (NCBI): domain Eukaryota; kingdom Viridiplantae; phylum Streptophyta; class Pinopsida; order Cupressales; family Cupressaceae; genus Cupressus; species Cupressus sempervirens. The sequence continues at coordinate 829,941,817 of CM053785.1, read as the reverse complement.
GATGAATCAATTAGTATTTTTCTTTTCTATCTCCTTTGGTTTCTATTCTCCATGTTGTGTTTTTGCTATGTTTACTCTTGCAGGTGGATTTGGTAGCTAGTTGTGCCTTTGGCCCTAGTTTCTATCAATCTCCCTATGTTAGGTGGTATCAAAGCTTGAAATTTGTCATTATGAAGATTGGATTGTGTAGAACCCTAAGTTAAATTTTTTTTAGGGTAGTAGATCTAAGGATTTGACCTATAACTTCTAGAGGGTTACAATATTGTATGAACCTAATTATACAAATGGTTTGAGGTAGAGGAAATGTTGACAATGCCATATTGGATACATTAAGACAAACTATAACTAGATTGGATGTTGTGGAGACAACCTAGAGGAGAGGATCACATGTTAATGATGTGAGTGATAATGAAATAATAGCACCAAATCTTAATCCAGAATATGAAGAAGATCAAGATGAGGAAAGATTGTTGAGAGTATAGTCTAGGGCACATTCAAAGCCTATTATAGAAGTTGTTCCTTATGATGCAAAATTAGACACCAATGTTCTGTTGGATTGGATCTATGATATGGAGATGATAATAGGAAGGTGAAAATCGCAATTACTATGTTGAAGGGTGATGCCTCACTATGGTGGGAGCATTTGCAAATAGCTAGACAAATGAGAGAAAAGGAGAAGATTAGGACATGGCTGAAAATGCTGAACAAGGTAGAGATGAAGTTCGTTCCTACTAATAACCAAGTTAGCTTGTTGAGAAAGATGCAAAATTTTGAAAAAAGGGACATGACTATGAAGGAGCATAGTGAGGAATTCTATAGATTAGACATTAGATCTGGACATGTGGATGATGATGTGGAGAAAATTGCTAGGTACTTAAATGGATTGAGATATGGGATTCAAGATTAAATAATTTTCATGAAATTGGAAAGTGTGGAGGAAGCATATCAATATGCCCTCAAAGATGATGATATCTTGACAAAGAAGCATGAACAAAGACAAAGAGGTAGAGTTGGTAGATTCCAGAGAGATAGAGGCAGATCTTATGGAAAAGGTGGTAGATTTGATAATAATATGTAAGATAAGGTAAAATCTAAGTAAAAGAATGATGAAAAAGGAAAGACTAAATGGAAAGGTGATAATTCTTACCAAGGAGGTACTAGTTCTTACTGAGGAAGAGGTAATTCTTATTCTTAAGGTAGTTTTCATGGTAATTGTTTCAAATATGGAAAAGAAGTGCATAGATCCTGTGAGTGTAGATCCTCTGAGAATGAATAGGGTAACATAAATCCTATGGTTCAAGGATACATTGAGGGTTCACCGGATGGACCTTAGGTCAGAGAAAATCTAATGGTGAGAAGAACCTTATGTAATAAGGGAAGTGATGAGGAACCTGTTCTAAGAAGAAGTCTTTTCAAGACCAGATGTAAGATGGTTGAAAAATGTTGCAAGATGATCATTGATAGTGGAAGTTCAAAAAAATTGGCATCAAAAGAACTTGTTACAAAGTTGTAGTTGTAGAGGCTAAAGAATCCTAAACCCTAGGATATTTCATGGATCAAAGATGAGAATAAGATATTGGTAAGTGAACAATGTATTGTGAAGTCCAAGATTGGATGTTATTTTGATGAAGTTCTGTGTGATATTATTCCTTTGGACTATTGTCATATTCTATTGGGTAGACCTTGGCAATATGATATATATGTTATTCATGATGGAAGATTGAATCAATATACTCTTTTGGTGAATGGGACAAAACAAATATTGTTTCCTTTAATTTAAAGTCCAAATGAGTTTAATTGTACTACTATGAGAATTTGCATGGTTAATGGAAATAAATTTGAAAAAGAAGTGAAGAAGAATCAAGTCTATTTTTTTATAATTCTTAGGAAGATGAGCTGTACTAGTAGCAATCGAGTGACATAAAATAGTGGTAATCGAGTGCCAGTTAGCAATAATTGAGTACTAGGAAGTGGTGACTGAGTAACAACTAAGGATAACTTTAGTAGCTAATATTTTCCAATTGGCTAATCTCGCTCATTGAGGACCCTAGATTTGGCTACTTTTTTTCCACTTTTGGGGTGTCCATGTTGCCTACACTTTACCAAAATTGGGTCCCATGGTTTAGCTAATCACTAACAATAATATAGAAATAGTTATATTTTAGTGACGACTTTACCAATGGAATCTAATATTTATATGTAGTAAATCAAATATTTTCACCTATGATTTTTGAGGCTTGTTTTAATTTATGTTCATATTCGCCAACATTTGGTAAAAAATTAAGTTACACTACATATTAAGTATTTAGATTTGACATGTGTCTCTATTCTGAAGAATTTTCATGAAACTTTTTATAGTTTCTGACTTTTCTGTGAAATAGGTTTGATAAGACATGTGTCTCTACTTTGGGAACTTTATTTAAAACATAGTATCCTTTTAAAAGGTTGGCTTGAAATAGGATTTAGGCCATCAATTTAGGATCATCCAATAGTTAAAAATAATAGGGGTACTTCCCCCAAACTGCCTTTCAATAGTTTGGGGGAAACTATAATGATAAAAGTGGGCTAAATTTAACCTTAAATTTTGATAATTAATTATGTTCTATATAATAATATTAATAAAATTATTATTTCTAGGTATGTGTACTTTTCTCCATGATTTCCATCAATAATGCAATATTTTCTAGGACATTATAGAAATTTCATATGATTGAAAAACAATCGCCAATAACATAAAAAAATTCCTATGTTAAATTAAAAATTTTCCAGTAGTAATTAATTTTTCCCCATAAACTAATTCACCAAAATTTTATACTTTTTTCTAAAGGGGGGTTTCTTAAAGTTATCCCTGGTAACAACTAATGGAAACTGAGTGACAAAAAAAGTAGTATTGATTGAGTGCTAGAAGAAATTAACAATTTGTTGAATGAGTATAAATTTATTGTTGTAGAAGATATACTTGATGGTTTACCACCAATAAGGAGTATAAGTCATTCTATGGACTTGATCCCTAGAGCTAGTTTTCCATGAAACCTATAGAGAATGAATAACTTAACATACAAGTGCATGAGTTGTTGCAAAAAGGTATTATTAGAAAAAATTTGTGTCCATTTTTTGTACTTATTGTATTAGAACCTACGAAGAATGGAGAATGGATAATGTGTACTATTTCTAGAGCTATTAACAAGATCATAGTGAAATATAGGTTTCCTATGCTGAGGATGGATGACATAGATTGTTTGAGTGCATAAAAGTATTTTACCAAGATTGATTTAAAGAGTGGTTATCATTAGATTCGAATTAGAGAAGGTGATGAATGGAAGACTACTTTCATGAAAAAAGATGGTTTGTATGAATGGTTGGTAATGCCTTTTGGACTGACTAACACACCTAGTACTTTCATGAGGTTGATGAATGAAGTTCTCAAGAGATTTTTGGGTAAGCTTGTGATTGTTCATTTGAATGATATTCTAATATTTAATAAGACTAATTAGGAAGAAAATCTTGAGCATGTTTGACAAGTATTGCAAAGATTGAAACAGGAGAAGTTGATGATTAACTTGAAAAGTGTTCCTTTATTCAAGAGGGGATTGTGTATTTGAGATTTGTGATTTTACTAATTTTTTGAGAATGGATCCTAAGAAGGTTAAAGAAATTTTGGAATGGCCTACACTTGAGAATGTGGGTGAGGTAAGACCATTTCATGTTTTGGCTAGTTTTTACAAGATGTTTATAAAGACTTTTAGTTCTATTTGTAATTCTATGATTGAGGAAATGAGAGGAGATAAAAAGGATTTAAAGTGGACACATGGAGCTAATAAGATTTTTGAGACTTTGAAACAAAATTTTGTTGAGTTTCCTATAATGGCTTTGTCTAATTTCAATAAGGTATTTCAAGTTGAATGTGATGCAAGTGGTAGTGCAATAGCAGTTGTATTGAGTCAAGAAGGTAAATTTGTTGCTTTCTTTAGTGAGAAGTTGAATGATGCTAAAAGGAAGTATTCTGCATATGATCAAGATTTTTATGTTATTATTCAAGCCTTGAAGAAATGGAGACATTATTTGATTCCTAAGGAGTTTGTGTTGTATATGGATCATAAAACTTTATTGTATTAGGAGAATCAACATAAATTGAATTGGAGACATATGAAGTGGGTTGAATACGTACAGAGTTCCACAGATGTGGTTATGCATAAAAAAGGAATTACTAAACGAGTTGTTGATGCATTGAGTAGAAGACATCATGTGTTGACCGAGATGAAGGTTGAAGTTCTTAGTTTTGATGAAATGAAGGAATTATATGGTACTGACCATAATTTTTCTAAGTTGTGGAGAGAGTGCAAAGAACCAAATCTATCAGATCACATGAGTAAGTATGATGAGTATTTCATTAAAGATGGTATGTTGTTCAAAGAAATTTAGTTGTGTACCCTTAGAAGTTCTATGAGAGTTAATTTGATTAAGGAAAATTATTGTGGCAGATTGGTTGGACATTTTAGAATTGATAAGACATTGAGTTTGTTGAAGGATAAGTATTATTGGCCATAGATCTATAAGGATGTTTAGAAGTTTGTAAGGAGTTGTGGAATTTGTCAAGTAACAAAAGGAGTAAGTCAAAATACTAGATTGTCTACACCTATGTCTATTCCTAAGAAACCTTGGAGAGACATTAGTATGGATTTTGTTCTTCGATTACTTAAGATAGTAAAAGGCTATGATTCCATATTTTTTGTTGTGAATAGATTTTCTAAGATGGCACATTTCATACAATGTAAGAAGACATTAGATGTTGAGCATGTTGTTGAAATTTTCTTCAAAGAGATTATTAGATTGCATAGATTACCAAGAAGTATTATTTCTGATAGAGACAATAAATTTGTTGGTTACTTTTGGAGAACATTTTGGAAGAAGATGGGTACTAAGTTGACATTTAGTTTTACATTCCATCCATAGATAGATGGAAAGATAGAGGTTGTGAATGAAAGATTGGGTAATTTGTTGACATGTTTAGTTGGAGATAAACCATATAATTGAGAGTAGATGTTGGCACAAGATGAATTTTCATATAATAATTTTGTGAATAGGAGTATAGGAAAAACGCCTTTTGAGATTGTTACTAGAATGCATCCTAGAGGAATATCAAATTTGAGGGATGTTGATGGTGAAGAAAAGATAAGTTCTAAAGGGGAAGAATTTGCTGGTTTTATGAAGTCTTTACATGATGAAGTAAAGTTGAGGTTGGAATAAAGTAATTAGAAGTATAAGGAGAATAATGATAAGTCTAGAAGACATCATGATTTTGAAGTTGGTGATGAGGTGACGGTTCATTTGAAAAAAGGTCGATTTCCTATTGGAACATACAATACGCTAAAGATAAAGAAGTTTGGACCTTGTAAGATCTTGAGGAAGTTTGACAGTGGTAATGCTTACGAAGTTAAGTTACCTAATGACATGGATATATCTCCTATATTAAGTGTTGCTGATTTGTATAAGTATCATGAGTTAGATGATGAAGTTGTTGGATCATATGATTATCGTAAGAAGAAGTTTGAAGAGGTTCAATAGGTATTAGATTAGAAGTTGCATGGATTTTCCAATAGTTGAATTTAGCTCAAGTTGTGCTAGTTCCATAATTAAGGAGAATCATTTCTTTCAACCCTAGTTGCCTGATGTAGGAGCATGCTAGGTTGCACTTCTATCAGACATTTTTTCATGTTTCTCTTTTGCTATCAAGTTCATAGTATTGACTGAGTTGTAGTTCCTAGTATGTGTTGAGTTTTAATGTGTGTCAAGCATTGCTACATGCCAATATTTTATCTTGGTCTTTCTTTGATTGAGTTGTCTATGTATGGTTAAAGTTTACGCCGACTTTGCACATACCTAATTTTGGTATTTGTATTTAATAATTGTTGCTAGCTGACTTGTGGTTGTGTATGCATTTAATGTAGGATTTAATTTTTTTGATAGGCCAACCTATGGCTGCAAAAGTCTTTAAGAAAGTTTAGGATTGAGTCTTGGGAGTTAGTGAGTTAGAGGGATGTTTGGAAGAGTTAGAATGTGATGATCATTATTGAAGATCAATGTTTAAATTGTATTATTGGTTGTAACCCTTCCAAAGGCCTCACAACTAGGCTTGTATGTTGATAATTTGATGAATCAATAAGTATTTTGATTTTTTGTATCTCCTTTGGTTGTTGTTCTTCATGTTGTGTTTCTGTTGTGTTTACTCTTGTAGGTACCTCTGATAGCTGGTTGTGCCTTTGGCGATAGTTTCCATCAGCCTCCCTGCATCACATTTTTCTCTTTTGATCTAGGTACCAATGTCCATGTTTTTTCTTCTCATTTAAAAAAAAAAAATTCATTCATTTCCTTGATCCAATCTTCATTCTCTAAATTATCTTTGATAGATTTAGGTTCAAATTCACATAATAAGCACATGTCATTCTTCAATCTTCTTCTTACATCATGAATTCTAAATCTTTATCTCCAATAATTTATTTTAGCACATGTGTCATTCTTCAATCTTCTTCTTACACCATGAATCCTAAATCTTTATCTCTAATAATTTATTTTGGTGCATGATGTCTTCTCACATACTTTGCCAATACAGGTTCAAGTCTTGGTTCCTCTTGCTATTGTTCACTAGATTCTTAATGTTCAATTTCTTTTGTGTTCTTGGCTGCAACTCAACTTACTCTATCTATTGGTTGGTAGTCACACTGAACTAGTATACCCTAATGCTTGACATAGTTCTTCTACTGAACCTTGGCAGCTCCTGGCTATTGATGCTCAACAACCACCTTCTCTAGTTCATGCAAGGTGCTAGGTTCACCTTCGAGCGAGTGCACCAAGATGGTATACAAAAAGGAGGTATAAGTGGATACCTTTTTTATGAAATTAGGTAAATCTGAAATTGGATGAGACATTTAAGGTTCATCCACTCAAAATGGCAATATGTGTATAGTATATAAATTGTAGTGTTTTGAATCTACTTTCTAAACTACTAGAGTTTTTACAAAATGAATAAGATTAGGCAGGTCAAACCTTGTGCATGCAAAAAAAAGTTCCTATTTTTTTAGAAAACATAACATAGCTATTTTCATGTGCAACACAACAAACATATTTAAATTTAGTATTTTGTATAACCCTTTGGTAGGATGATAATTAAGAGTCATATCTAGAATTTGTGTATTTTTTTGTAATTTTTTGATCAAATTTTTTAATTAATTATTAAATTTGACTAAATCTTGAAATTTTGGTATGTGTTTGTCTACTAAAGATAACTTGCATCAAAATAATAAAAAATTGAAATTTTTTTAAAAAAGTGTATGGAATCAAGTCTAGAACAATAATATATAATTTATTTTGAATTTGGTTAAGTATATAAAAATTTATTAAAAAAATGGTAGACATATGTTTGTGAGGAATTTGAAGGCATTGGTAAAAGTATTTAAACTTTACATTGTTAATATTGTCCAAAAATAGAAAAAAATATGGTTCGAAAGCTATGAAGACGTGTTATATTATGGTAGTAATTTTAGAGATACCCACTTCTCCATTGGAAAATTTGATGAAGGAAAACATGAGAATTCATCTTAGAAGATGAAAAAATGTTTGCAAGAAAAAAACTAGAGGAAAAATAGTCTCCCAATCATTTGGGTTGTTTCCCTATGCTATTAGCAAGCCATAACCCAATCAGGTTTCTAGGATTCAAATAACCCGATCGGGTTACAAAAATTAAAAAGAACATTGAAAAATCGATTGGGTTTTGAAGAAGTAAAATTACTTGTTCAAAACTCAATTGAGTTTTGAAGAACTAAGGGCCCATTTGGCTGATGAAATATGAGGGGAATAGGAAGAGCAAAATAGAATGTGTTTCATATTCCCTATTTGGTACACACAAATGGAATTGAGAATTAGAAGACATATTCCATTTTCTTCCTCAAATTGGGCATATGTCAATGCCAAAAAATAGTAGTAATTACAATAGGTCATTCCTATTCCCTATCTTAATTTTCCAAATGCTATAATTTATTAGGTCTTCAAGCTTTCCAGACAATAGAGTTTATTCATTCTGGCACGATTATTTTCTATTTTTTCTCTATGGACATTTATGCTTTTTGAGCAATTTCCTAAATGTGAAACCCCACCAGAAAGTTTTGTAGACTTTAATTGATCTGCACCAACGTAGTTCAAACCTTAATCAGAATTAGGGGTTTTCTTCTTTGATGGTGGGGTAATTATTACTTTTTTTTTTTGAGCTAACACTTAATTAGTAGTACTGAGGTAAAGATGAGGGGGAGGAAAACTTTTGGCTTAGTTGCGCTTATTTTAGCTATGTTTTTTCAATCATGGCTTCGACTATTGTTAAGGGCATGTATCATGTAGTGCAATTGGAAATTTTGGAAATCCTCAATATGGTGGATCAATGGTTGGTACTGTGAATCATACTATTAAAAATGAAAACGGTTGCAAGACATTAGACACTTTTAACATTTCATTTAAGTCTTGGCCATGAGGGCTTCCAGTTTTCATTTTCCTCGATCATGGAGATTGGTATTTTTCTAGGGTTGGTATTATTTCCTAATTTGCATGACCCTAGAAGAAAATGAAATTTGTGAAATGGGTAGATCAATTGAGAACTTTTGTAGGTTTTGCATTCTAAGTTGTTTAAGCTTATTCGGAAAGGTAATTATTATTAGTTGTGTGTAAAAAAAAAAAAAAAACCTAAAATATAATAAACTAAAATAAATAAAATTAAAGGAAACAAATAAACATAAATATAAATTTAACCTTATTCCAATTCTAATTTTGTACAACCAAACAAAAGATTAACATATTCTCAATTGAATTCAAGGTGAACCAAATAGGATTGGTATTGCCATTTTCTATTCCTAATCCCCATTCCCATTCCCATTCCAATTTTCTATTCTTATTTTCAATTACTATGCCAGAAACCAAACTGGCCCTAAAATCATACTTTACTTTGAAATCCATAACTTTCACATACAAAGTTCGATTGACTCCTTTCAAAATCCATTGGAAAGTGATTGAAGGGATCTACAACATGATGTAGATAAATAAATCCTATAATATCAAAATTTTATTTTCCATCAATTTGAATTAAGAACAATCTAAAATAGTTAGTCATCATTTTCCAAATGCGTAATCTATAGGTAAACACAAATCCTAACGTATTTTTAATTTTCTCACTCAAACACATATATACACACTTACTCACTAAATAAATAACTCATGAGACATATATCTTACTAACTCTTAACCCCCCTCTCTCGAGAATCATGCTTAGGTCTTGGGGCAATTTTTTTGCCTCAAATTTCAACTACATCAAAATTGGACATATTTTATATAGAAATAGGGATTTTTGGGTGCTCTGAGTTCAACTGTGATATATGTTTGGACTGAAAGTGCTCCGAAAAATAGATCCCCCTAGATCCAATACAAAACCGTTCTAGAAATTGAAAACCTCCGAAAGAAAAAATACTAAAAACCAAGCCAAACCTCTCTGAAAAAATATAGGAGCATGAGGATCTAAAGCTCTTATACCATGTTGAAGATGATGAAAAATCAACCCCACAACTCCTAAGAATCACTACATGCAAACACCAATCACATAAAGAGAGTAGCAAAAGCTATGGAGGCTAGAACTCTTAGATCCATAGATGAGACATTCTTGATGAGAAAATAGAGAAATCGCTATTAATAAGAAGTGAATGAATCAATAAATTGCAAAGAGAGATGAATCCTTAGTAAATAAGATCAAAACCTTAAAAGGAAAACCTAGGTTGCATGATAATAATTAATTTTAAAAAAATAAAATTATATGTCTAAAGTTTAGCTTTGTAGAATAGATTTAATTAGAAAATATCTAATTACTCTAACATATAGGCATTCATATTTTGGCACCACATATGTATATACATAGAAGGATGCATCTATTTTTATAAAATGGTCATTTATTTGAAGTCTGATTTTATACATTACTATCTATTGTATATGGCATGACATAAACATAGTTATATTCTTGAATAAATAATAGACAAACAAAGAAGATTATAGTTATACGATATGAAAGGAATTATGTAAAATGTATTACTAAATAATGAAATATTATGAATAAATTATCAAGGAATGAAATTGAGATGTGACAGAACTATCATCATAAGATACAACCTCATCATATTGTCAAAATTAATGATCATAGATTAGTACCCCAATTTCTTAAAAAGATGTAGCATCAAAGGAACATGAATTTATGATTATAGAAATAATCTAAGCTATCATGATACTAAGAATGATTAACATTACATGATTGGAAAATATTATGAATCTAAGGAAGGTAGAACCTTATCACACAAATCATCATTCCTATATACATCAAATAACTAGAAAATGAATTAATAGTTATGTAGAGAACAAGATAGTATCATCATAATATAGAGTAATATAACTTATTAATTGGTTTAAACATTATAAGATAAAAGAAAAAATATCAAGATACATATTTTTAACTCTATGAAAGTTAAATAATAAATCAAGACTTTAAAACATTACATTTGTAGAAGAAAATAGAAAATAAGACAAAATAAAATACAATTTAAAAAAAATAGTTTTTCCTTGTCAACTCTATAATTATTTAAATATCTAACTAAAACCTGAGTTGTCCACTTTTACATTCTCTAAGGGTTCATTTCAATCTCAAAAATTCCTAATTCATTGCTTCAGTCTGTAAAATGGGAATTAGAATTTGGAGAAATGTGGATTGGGTATCCCCATTTGACCCCCAAAAAAAGAATTGTGTCTCCCCTCAAAACACTTATTATTTGGAATTATGGTTTTAATTCCCATTTTAAATCCCATTTTTTGAAAATGAGGATTTCAACTAAAGTGAAATTTAATTATGTTTGACATTTGGATGCCCATTTGGGAGAACCTATTTTTAACATATTTTTGAAATTTAATTGAGTTGTAATCGAGAGAGTGAGGCATTTCAATAAATGATACCCTTTCCATCTACTTTAGGCATCCTTTCAACACCATTTTGTAAAAATTAGCAGGTGTGACTTGAAGAAATTAGAAAGATTATTGCAAAAATTCATGCAAATACAATTTTTATAAATTGGGGGAAAGATTTTGGTTATTGTTGCACTTTCTAATATGTATGGATTAAATAAAATAACTAGTACTACACATATCTAATTTCTTTCATCTTTCTTTAAAAATTTTCTTCAATTTTTATTTTGCACTGAGCATCGACATTTTCAGCATGTGTGGAATTCAAAGCACCACGAACAGATGCTTATAAAAATTGGAGATATGAATCTCCTTTTTCATTGTAGATTTTCTATTCATATTTTGAACCAAATAGGCTTGGCATAGAAAATTTTGAATATCAAATATTTTTGGGTTTGAACTGAATAGTCCCTAAATAAATTCCAAAAACCATAATATGGATTTCAAGTTCTAGAATCCCAAATCAAGGCTTTTAGATTCCAATTCCTAAATCACACTCCAACAACCAAATGTGTCCTAAATGTTGAACACACATGAATTTGAAATTCCAAAAATGCTCAATCCATGTCAATTTCTTATATTAAATTCTTCAACGAGCCATTCAAATTACATGCTATTAACTTTTATCTGTATTTGTATTAGCATAATTTACCTGACCCAAATGGTTTTTCTAGTTTTTATGGAACTTTCCTCCTTCTCTCCTTAGGTCTTGAAGTGAAGAGAAGAGAAGATGCTAAGTCTACATCTTTACTTCATCACACTACAAATGATATGTTATTTTTTTTTCTACTGACCAACACTTCTCTCCATCTCATTCAAAAAAACACACTACAAAAGTGGTGAACATGAATATAATTACCCTCTTTCCAACAACTCTATTTTCAAAAAAAGAATCAATATTCTCTAGTGTACACATTCCGATTCTATTGTCTGCACATTCTAGGTCTCCATCTCATTATATTTCTATCGTGCACACATTTTGAGTCTCTATCTTATTTCACTTCTATCTTAAGAATGTTGTGAGTTCGATGGATGATGACTTTCCATCAAAAAAAAAATTCTATCTTGAAGTTTTCATTTGCAATTTTTTTTTGAAAATTGCTAATAAAAGAAAATATCATATTTATAGTTAATGCTAAAGATGTTAAAGATATTTGCAATTGATTTTGGAGATTTTTTAATGGATTATATATATATATATATATATATGATGGGTAACAATATTTCACTCGATGAAGTCTTAGAATGGATGCAAAGTTCTCCATAGTAGATACTCTCAACCATATTTAAACATTACATGTTACAGAAAAAAATTAAGCTTGTAAAAGTAAGTCAACTTTGACTATTTCACACTTTTAGCCTATGAATCAAGCCTTAATGTGTGATGTTTAATTCGTGGGGATTTTCAATTCTTTTTTTATGCTAAATCTTAAGTGTATGGATGACATTTCATTCTTTCCTTCCTCAAAGCTTTGAAATTGTATAGTAATTAATTCAATCTACCAAAAATGATCCTTCTTGATGCTTCTACTTTTATTATCATAAATGGTCACTAGTCTAAGTTCTTTGAGATATTTAGTTTCATTTTCTAAGTTTTCTTATTATACATCTCTCTAAAAACTAGTTTCTATTAAAGCATTTACATATCTTGTATCTCACTTAGTTTCCTAGAGGCTAGTCTTGCTCATGTTACCTTACTTGGTTCATCTACCCATCATTTTACACCCACTTTGATAATGGATTTTTTTTTTACTATCTTTGAAGAGAACTAATATATGAAGGATACTTTTAAGTGTTTAGATACCTTTTGCTAGGATTTTTTCTTAGCCAATAAATGACATGATCTGCTAAGTTCTACAATCTATCTACTCTTCCACTTTTGGTTGATGCCTCTAATTTTATGTTGTAATTATTTACCAATAATTTGTTTTAAAATGGTTCTATACACAATTTTCTCTCTTGATCTATCTACATAACAAGAATACATAAATAAATGACATGAAAGTAAAAAATGCTTAGAAAGTAATATATTTGTAACAAGAAGTGGTTTATACATTATAAATTTAGATATTTATTGTCATTAATGTCAAGCTTGTTGGAAAGATGAATATTGACAAGTTGGAAGAATGATTGGTGACATATTTTTTTTTACTTTTTTATTTGAATTATAATGTCATTGATAATTTGGTTAGTTAGGTATAGGTCATAAGAATTGTAGAGGAAAATCCTTCTTGTGAGTATGATCCAAAATATGTCATATGTGTTGGAAATAATCAAGACTAGCTAGGTTACTAAGAGGGGAAGGGTGAATTAGTAACCTCAAAAACTTTAAATTTATTCAACACTTAACAATATAAATCATTCACCATTCATTCATCTAATCTACTACATGCATGAGAAAGATAAACATTCATAACACATGAAAACAGTATTTTGATGATCCAAAAACCTTCCAAATAGAAAGTAAAACTGGGGTGGGGATGATACCCACAAAATTTCACTATTGTAGTATAAAGTTGACCTATTAGGGCTTATATTGAGCACTTTTGATGATCTACCCTGTTAAGAGCAATTTTGACTACTAGATGCACTTTGTTTCAGGTTTTACAAACATACAATAAAGTATGCACTCTATTAAGAGATTTATACAAAGACTGTTAAGTCTAGCCTATTAAAGGATTTGGAAAACTAATTCACTTGTCAGGATGAAATAGTAGAACTGACTTACAACTTTTTTGTTGAATAGATCTTGATGTACAATTCACCTCTCGTGATTGATGTCTTGACTGCTCCTTAATGACCTTGTTGTATACTTTGCTCTGGTGCTAATTTGCATTCACTCTTCTCAAAATATTACATATAATTCCTTTGATATTCTTATGCATACATTGCAAATTATACAATACATTACATATATACAATTCCAATATTTACAATTACAAGTTCGGCTAAGACACAAGTAAACAAAACATTACTGAGTCAGCCAAATAGTAGAAAACTCGGGCTTTTCAAGTTGACTTGGTGACCTTCTGATCTTCAATGTCTACTGCATTACTCGGCATCATCATGCACTCCATAGAAGTAGATGCTTGGTCCATACTAATGACACATTGTAGCTTTAAACTTTGTAACCATTAGAGACTCGGTAGATATAGTGTCACTTAGTAGATCCTAAATCCTTTATTTACCTTTTTGTCACTCGGTAAACACTACACATCCATCACTTGGTAGACACTTTGAAGCTCGGTGACCACTGTGTGTTTGGTGAACACTGTAAGCTCAATATAAAGTGCTAAACTACACATTTACTCAGTAGCTTCAAGAATGCACAGTGTGAACTGCTTAAGTGATGAACTTACATGGCAACCACTAAATGCTTGGTATAAACTATAGACTGAGTGATGAGCTCGGTAACCATTCAGAATTGAATAAGTGTGATCACTAATGAAAAATAAAACATAATGCCAACAATATCCCCCTTTGGCATTAGTGACAAAAACACTTATGAGCCTTATGTACACTAAAATTTTGATTTTGATTTTTCAAAATTGATCTTTGTAAAGCTGCTATATATACATATCTTACATATCTCACATATCTCCCCCATACATATGGCATAATATATACATAGCCTTTATCTATACATCATCAATCATTTTTCTCCCTTATTTTCTCCACAAATCTCTTATCATTTCTTACTCCCATGTCTCCTACTATCTCTTACTCCCCCTTTTGGACAATAATGCCAAAGAGTATATGGAATATATTCAAATAGAGACATCAAAATGTGACAAAAATTTGGAGTGTACCTTAAGAATAAAAGCCAATGTCTTATCCCAATTATCTTGCAAAATTTTGCAGGTGGAGAGAGCCACTTGAACTTCTAAAGAAAGTTCAATCATATGATCTGCTATGGAAAAATTATTGTCTTGGACCAATGTTTTTGAGTATGTAATTTGTTTCTACATTGAGTCCATAATTGGAAGGATCATATTTTGGATATCAATCAGTGTGGATCTGATTCTAGCTTCATCTCTTAGTAATTCTACTTGCATTTCTGTCAAAAATCTCACCTTCATATGATGTGCTAAGATTGAACTAGGGTCAAGTTGTAGCCTTTGAGTGCTTTCCTTCATATCAACATCAATCTTACTTAATTTATCCTTTATGTCCTTGGTATATTCGGTAACATCACAAAGCTTGCCAAAAAATGATGCTACATTGGTGAAGGATTGTTCAAGATTGCTCAAAATTGTAGATAGCTCTACCTGATTTATAGCAATGTGTTGAAAAATGTGCTCAAGCACCTTATTATCAACCTTCTTCTCTACCTTCTTAATGAGCTTTTCTTGGCCAGAGGTATCCTCATTGAACTTATTTATAGCTTCTTCCAATTGTAACGAAATGTGTTGCGATCTCAATTATTATATTTTTGGCATTCTCAATTATTGTAAATTCTCTATCTCTTTTATCTCTTAATTGTTTATGCCTTGCCTTCTACTCTAAAAGCTGACTGGCCAGTCTCATTTCATTAACTGTGGTAGTATCCAAATCTAACTTAGGAATAACAATTTATCCAAATCAATGTCTTCATCAATTGCCTTGCTACTAAGTAGAAGTTTTAGAGGAGTCTTTGGTTTACTTCTGAGCTTACTTCCTTGTACTTAGAAATAAAAACAAGAGTAGAAATTGATGGACTTGTAGAAAAGACTTGAATGGGTCCAATTGAAGGAAAACTGAAAGAAGTACCAACTGTATCCAAAACTAATGTACTATCCAAAAATAAAATACCAATAGATGGTATGCAAACTGAAATACTTACAACTAAAGAATTGACCAGCACAAAAGCTGGTGCAGTTAAAGTTGTAGATGACAAAACTGTAGAACATGATGTCAAACTTACTGTACATGGTGTTGTAGAAGTTGGCACGATTATAGAACTGGCAACTATGCACATTGCTGAAGTAGATTGCTTGTGAGATGATGAAGAGGGTTGTAGCTTGATAGATGACGTGGTACACACTTCCATTGTAGAAACTTGGAGCTGTGAGGTAACAACTAATAATTTTATAGATGATATATCTAAGGTAGTTGCAATAATACTTGTTGAAGCTATCTCCAACCCTGATGATGTAGTAGTTTTAGGTGGAGAATGAGGAAGGGAAGCAATGACTTCTACTGCTATTTTCATTGGATCATCTTCTTCATCTTCTTCCTTGTCTTCCTCTTCAACTTCTTCCTCTTTTTCTTCATCATCAACCCTTAATGCCTAATAGTCTTGAACATCAAAAGTAACACATGAAGTGTTATGATCTTCATTATCATCATTGTCACCATCATCATCCTTAATTTCCACTAGGTCATCACTATACTTATGTAGATGACAGATGTTCTTCCACATGTTTGTTGCATCTCTAACAACATGCTCAATATCTTTGATTAAAATCAAACATGTCTGTAATCTAATTGTCATTTTACCTACATTGTCTTTCATGGCTGGCTTGACATCTACATCAGTGAGATTTGGTAGTAACTTCCTCAAAGATTGTTTATGTTAGTGTAGTTTTTTATTTTTCCTATTTTGCTAGGTTTTTTCTACAGTTTTAATAATCTCGCTTAGGTTAATAAAGAATGTCTTATTAGGTGAATGGTTGTGAGGTGTCACCTTCCTACATGTGAGCATCCATTAGCTATCTTGGGAAGATACTTTGCTATCTTTAGTCCGATAGATGGTTGCTCCTCATTGGTTGGTGTTGCCACCTCCTCCCTCTTCCTAGCCTATATAAGCATGCTACCTGGCTTGTATTTGCATCCTCTTAATGTTATTTTCCTTCCAGCATTTGCATTACTCTCTTGGAGACTAACTCTATGATGCTATTTTGATTTTGTATCATTTGTATTCATAGTTTAGATATTTACTCTTTGCACTAGTTTTCTGGGTTGTTAATCTTTTCAGATTCTAACATGGTATCAGAACTTTTCTATGTGCAAGAGTAGACTTTAGTTTCCTTATTTGAGAGATTCAGGGAGGGCAAATAAAATTTATTGTAGTTTTTTAAAAAATGAAGTATGCTCTTCTCTTGCATCTTTGGATGATCCTGAGAATCATAAATTTTTTGACAAAAACAATTTTTCTCGGGGGTTTCAATTTCAAATTTGACAACCAACTTGCATATTTGGAGTTTTCAATCATTTTTGCAGGTTCTAGCATGCCATTGATGGACTTAAGAAGTTGATCCAGCATTTGCATGTCATATTTTGGTTGCTGGGGTCGTTTTTTGATTTTTGGAGTTAAAGGCGTCTGATTTACACTACAACAACATCTTATGTACATTAGCAAGAAAAACTATTTCTGGGTTTTGTTCACAGCCCCAAAAAACCATCTGGGTATCTTTTAGATTTTGCATGCAAGCTATATATTTTGCAGGATCTAGCACAGAAAGCTACAACAATACCCCTCTCTGTTGGCAGTCACAGATTTGAACATAGTTTTCAAATGTCTCATTCTTGCTCATACAGACTCTGATTTTGATGATTCTTGTTATGAACTTCACTATTTTTTTGTGCTCTATCCACTAGTGGAGTTGTTTTTTGATTTTCATGCATGAATTCTTCAGAAATTGCAGATTCTCAGCCGTGACTGTGCATAGTTCTCGTTTTGGAAACTTCGGAGGATCATAACTTTCTCATACGACCTCGTATTGAGGCGATTCTTTTTTTGAAAGTGCATGATTTTTTGAGTAGATCGCAGTGGTGCTATTTTTTTCCTTGATTATTGTGCCCAAGTTTCACTTTTATCATATACTCTTCATGAGGGTTTGTAATGCATTGAAATCAAGACCACCAAGTATTTCTTTCTAGTGGTAGTTGTAAACACATTAAAATAAAGTGCCAAATAATATTTCTTTGGGGGGGGGGGGGGGGGGGTTGGTTCTTTGATTGAGTAAAGGGGGGGGGGGGGGGGGGGGGCATTGTCGTGGCTGAGTTCTCTTCTTTCTAGCATTTCTTCTCTGCATTTCGTCATCATGGATCAAACAAATATGCCCATCCTAACTCCATACAATTACTTTGAGTGGAAATTACACATGACAATTCACTTAAGGAAAGCTGGATTAAATAGGATAACTATGGGACTTGAAACTGAACCTTCTAAAGATGAAGATAAGCCTAAGTGGTTTAACAAATGTGATGAGGCATTTGGAACATTGTGTTTGTCTATTTCTCCTGACTTGCTATTTCACATTGAGTCTTTGGATACACCAAATGAAGTATGGACAAAGCTAGAAACACTATTTGGCACACAAGATTCAATGAGGGGTCATATGTTGGAAAATGAATTAATTAGTTTGAGTCTAGGAAATTTCAACACAATCCAAGATTTCTTCACCAAATTGAAATCACTAAGGCTGCAGTTAAAACAATGTGAAATTGAAAAGAAAGATGAACAGCTGATTCTTAGTATTCTCTCTAAGCTAAGTTCAGAATATTCTGTGTTTGTCTCTACCTTCTATGCTACTAAGGGTGCACTTGGTACTCAATTCACCATGCCATCTTTAGATGATTTTGCTGTCAATCTCACTCGAGAACAGGACAAGCTAATCCAGATGGGCACTCTTAAGTCCTCTAAGTCACATGCCTTGGCTACCAACCAAGGCACAAAAGAACAACAAGGACAAAGTAGTAACAACTAAATCACTTGACATACATTCTTGAGAAGAATAATATCAGTGTTCCTGAGTCTATCAAACAAAGTTCTAATGAAGGGTGTAACAAAGAAAAAGAAAATAGCAAGGGGAAAGGAAAGGGCAAGGCCGTTTCTGCAGTTGCTTCCTCACCATCCACTTGGGTTCTTGATTCGGGTGCTTCACACCACATGGCTTCATCTAAGGAAGAACTTGCATCCTTGGAGCCGTGTACTATGCCTTCTATTTTGATGGGTGATAACACTCCTGTTGAGGTGTGTGGGAGAGGGTCTGTTGATGTGGGGGTTGGCACATTCCATGATGTTCCTTGTGTACCCTCATTGTCAACTAATCTCCTATCGGTATACCAGATCACTCACACAGGTTTAGGCAAGCAGATTGAGTTCACTCCTGATTCAGTGGAGATATGTGAGTTGCACAATGATTCTACAGTTGCAGTTGGGAGAGCAGATCATTAGTCACGACTCTATATGTTTTCTCACTTTGTTCCTGATCCGCCTTTGACTGTTTCACTCATTCACTCTAATGATGTGAGAAGATTATGGCATGAGCGGTTTGGCCATCTTAACTTCCACTACTTGCATCAGCTTAACTAGTAGAGCATGGTCATAGAGGGGCCTTCTACTTTGACATTGGAGTCACTTGGAATACATGATAGATCTTCTAATGGGTCAGATTCACTTGAGCAGTCTTCTACCTCCACTTTTGATGCAGAGAGTGATTTAGAGGACTTATCTCCTTGCTCTCCTAGTCATCATTTACAGGTTGATGATTCTCCTCTAGATTCTCCATCTTCTGGTCCACTTTGGGCTAGATAGACCTTGTAGTTTGCAAGTGATCGGGTTGGGGATCCATCAGACACCAAGCAGACTCGTTCACAATTCAAGGATGCTCTACATATCTTCATTGCTACTGCCTCAAATCCACAGTCATTTCATGAGGCTTCTGGTATTTCTGAGTGGGATACAATAATGTAGGAAGAGTATAGTTCCTTGATGAGGAACCGCACTTGGGATCTTGTCCATTTTCCTAAGGGAAGAAAACTTGTTCGATGTAAGTGGATCTACCGGACAAAATTTGCAAGCTTTGTTAGGGGTGTGGAATGCTTCATCTTTTGGGGGGGCCTCTTCCTCTCACTTGGAGTCCTCATTTTCTTTGGGGAGTCTCTTTTCTCTCTCTTTTGGGGGAATTTTATGTACATGGGTACCTCATCAGACTTGACTTGTCGGGACCCATTTCTACATCCACCTAAGCTTCGCTTATGGGGGGGTGTTAGTGTAGTTTTTTATTTTTCCTATTTTGCTAGGTTTTTTCTACACTTTTAATAATCTCGCTTAGGTTAATAAAGCATGTCTTATTAGGTGAATGGTTGTGAGGTGTCACCTTCCTACATGTGAGCATCCATTAGCTATCTTGGGAAGATACTTTGCTATCTTTAGTCTGATAGATAGTTGCTCCTCATCAGTTGGTGTTGCCACCTCCTCCCTCTTCCTAGCCTATATAAGCATGCTACCTGGCTTGTATTTGCATCTGTTGTTTTTGCATCCTCTTAATGCTATTTTTCTTCCAGCATTTGCATTACTCTCTTGGAGACTAACTCTATGATGCTATTTTGATTTTGTATCATTTGCATTCATAGTTTAGATATTTACTCTTTGCACTAGTTTTCTGGGTTATTAATCTTTTCAGATTCTAAGAGTTTATATATATATATATATATATATATCTTTTTTTGTCTATATAGTAGATTCCCACCTTGGTTGCAATCTTACTAACAATTCTTTTGAGATTTGAGGAGCAATCTGATCTAGGGAATACTTCCTTTTTCCCATTTTGGTGAGTACCAATTCCTCAATTTGCATCCTTTCGGCATCTGTCCTTGTCTCAAACTTTAGAGCCTTGAAGTTTGTGATGCCTGCTCCTTCTTCCATCTATTTCAATCTTTCCTAGAACGTAAGTGGGGGCTTGTTGAGCACAACTTCACCTTTTCCTTTTCCTTTTGATCTCCTAGTGAAAACAGTTGTGGATGCCTTTGGTGGCTTGGTAATTATTACCTTGCCCTTCTTCTTTGTTGGCTCTACCTCCTTCTCAGCTTCTTGTTCTTCTCCTCTCCTTTACCTTCTATAAGCATAAGAGGGCCAGTGGAAGTTTTCATCTTAGCTATCTACCTCTTTCCTTTGTTGATTGCCTGGGGTAGCTTGATTTCAAGCTCAATTCTTACTTTTGTCTCATCATATGTACCAAAAATTGGTAGCTTAGGATCAATTGGTTCATTTACCAATGCTTCAATAATATCCCTAGTTTCATCAATGTTGACCTCATATGGGAGAGGTTTTACCCATGCAACTCATGGCTTGACTACCTGAATGTACACTTTATCATAGTCAACCATGAAACACACATCATCTTTATAATCCTTAACAAGATTACGAGGAATCCTAAACCTATTGTTCATCCTTTTCTTGAATTATTCAAAGTAATTATCCATAATGTTGTCAAAATTTACACCCATTTCTGCAATGAACTCATTTATCTGATACCGAATAGGAATATATTTTCTCTATACAATAGAACCTTTTGATGGGAAAAACTTTTGCACATAAAAGAAAAGACATGTCAACAAAGAACCAAATTTGCAAGATTTTTTCTTTGATGTCCTTATACTATCCATATTCTTGTTCACTTGTTTCAATGGTAATTCTAACAAGTCAAATTCCATGTTTTTCTTTACAACCTTAAATGCTAAGTCCACTGCCTCACATGGCATGCTATTCGATCAACTAGAGCTATAAATCTTGTGGGGAATTACATGAATCCCAAACTTTAGTTCTACGTCAGAAACAATGCTAATTTTCAAACCTCTATTGTCCCACTCTGCTAGGGTTTTCTTCTAGAGTTCATCCCGGCCTACTATTTTGGTAGATTTTTCTTTTTTTAGTATGGGGAGACCAATAATCTTATGAATCATTTTCTTGGTGATTAACACTAGCTGCTCTAACCATAGTTGACCACTGTGCACATGATTGATAGTATATTTAATCCACTTGATTTGAAAAACTTCTTGGCAAGTGTGTGATATGGGTCAACCCTTTGGTTTCTAGGTGCTTATGCTTGGGCTTTAATGCGCCATCAACACACATTTCTTCTAAGGCACATCCATCTCTAGGGTTTTAATTTCTTAAATAGAACACTTAAAATGAGTGTGAATGTCGTTAATTAGAAGTAACTTGGGTGGAATTTGAAATTGAGCACCATTAGGGTCGAGTGCCTCCACAACTATTCGAACTAGCTTGAAATTCGGCACTTTCCACTCCAAACCCTTAACCAATATTTATGAACCTATTTTTTCCTTGCTACTGTTGGTGCTTCTAGATGCCATCGCTACTCAGTAAATGATAGAAATTTTTCAAACAAATTCTTCATTGGAAATTCGCTTGAAATTGCTTGAGTGCACATGGAAATCTTTTAGCCATGTGAATTTTGAAGTCACGGTGAAAAATGAAGTCAAATTCTACCCTTTTTGATGGAGATTCACCATTAATGCTAGGTAAACTAATGACGTAGTGCATGACAGACTGTCATCCACTCACAAGCTTAGTAAAAACTTGTGACTCAATGACTGACCAAACTTTCATTACTCCCGACCTAGCTCGGTTAAGTCTGTGACCAACCTTGCTCGGTAAGACCTGATCTCCTATGATCCCTTTGTATGGATCTTCTGCTTGAAGATGCAGTTCTAGTTCCTCTTTTATGAATCTAATTGAAAATGGTGGATTCAGCTACTTCTTGAGTGACATGGCCATCATTTCAATTGTTCTGCTTGGTAGATTTAGGAAT
This sequence comes from Cupressus sempervirens, assembly GCA_028749045.1. Classification (NCBI taxonomy): domain Eukaryota; kingdom Viridiplantae; phylum Streptophyta; class Pinopsida; order Cupressales; family Cupressaceae; genus Cupressus; species Cupressus sempervirens. The sequence goes on along the minus strand of CM053785.1, from coordinate 829,919,243 downwards.
CCACTATTGTCTCATTTGCTTCCTAATGTTATCAGCTTTAACTTTCTTCTCATCTTCAATTCTTCCTATGTTCATGTAGTTTTTGGCTATGTGACCAATTTTAGTGCATGTATAACATTTTACTATTGAATCCCTCATTCTCAAGTGATGCCTTGTACAGTCTATGCCAATGTGTCCATATTCTCCACAATAGTGACATCTACACCAAGTATTGTAGTCCCAACCAAATATTACTTTGACAATTTTTTCTGTAAGATTGAATGATTTGGATCTACATTCAAATGCCTTGTGAACTTGTTTCTTGCATTTATGGCATTTACCTTCAAATTTTGGTTTCTCCTTACATTCATTAGCTTTATGACCATGTTTACTACAATTGTAGCATTTTCCATTGAATTTTTCCTTTCCATTGCTCCAACATTTGTTTGATGTATGAGCTAACTTACCATAGTGATTGCTGTATATGAGCAATGTTAGTATGCTAATAGAAACCAAATTTAAATAAAGCTTCTACAAACTAAACAAAATTCATAAACTTCAAGATAGACTAAGATGAGCTCTCAATTGAAAATATGAGCCATTAATGGGCTCTCTCAATGAGAAGCTCTCTTGTTGAGTGGCTTTGTCTAAATAGATAGGATGTATGCTCAATATGCTTCCAAAGGCTTCAATGGATGATTGTGGATTTTTGGTGTGAATAGATGGCTTTAGTATGGATTTGGCTCTCAAAATAGCATTATAACTTTACTTCATGAATTGTTTTATTTTGCAAAGGGGAAGGATCCAATTTATAGGCAAGAGGCTTGAGGGTTTGAGGGCTAAGATGCAAGGATGGGAAAAAGCTTATGGAGGGCTCAGATTGCATGAGAGGAGAGCACATGGATTGTGCTTCCTTATAGCCAATCAAGGAGTGACACATGTCACATGGTGAGAGGATGGAGGAAAGGGGAAGGATGAGTCAACAAAGGAGGCTCAAGGGATAAAATCTTCATAAAGACCCTCATAATGAATTGTAAGAGCAATAAAAGGGCTTGTAAGAGTCATTTATGACCTAGTGGACTTCATAAAGTTTTATGGTTGAGATATTTTGAGGGTGATGAGAGCAATTTCGACTTGGACTTGATTAGGAGGCTTCTAAGCTTGTTTAGGCTTGTGCAAATGATTAGAGGATGGATTAGGATGGTTTAGGATTAGCTTAGGGATAGGCAAGTGGATGGCATTTAATGAGGGTGGGTGAAGGAGAAGATATTTGTTAACTTTGGCTTGGGTTAGTAAGTTTTAACCCATGTTTAGGGAATGTGACAAGGTTAGGAGGGGATTAGGATTAGGTTTAAAGACATCTTCTAGAAGAGTCTAGATTTTGGATGAGGATAAAGACTTTCTAGAATAGTCTAGAATTTCCTAGGATGAGGATGAAGACTTTCTAGAAGAGTCTAGAACTTCTTAGGATGAGGATAAATTAGATTTTTAGGAAATAAATAAAGTTTTATTTATTTCAAGGGTTTGGGTTGAGGAGATATTTATTAAAACTTTTTTAATAAACATGAGGATTAATATTTAATCTTAATTAAATATTTTGAGTTGGGATTAGGGGTAGGAAATGATGGGATTAGCCTTTAATCGAAATTAAAGAAGGATTAGAAGATTTTGGAAGAGGTTATTGGTCATAAGGAAATTGGCCAAGTTTTGGGCAAAAAAAATTTTTTTATTTATTTTAGAATTTTTGGTCAATTTATTAATTAAATAATTAATAAATAAGGAAATAATGTTTAAATAAGATTTAAACATTTTTGGGAGGGATTCCTTAATTAAATATTTTTAATTAAGATAAAGGGATTTAATGGCATAAAAATTAATTAATTAATTAATTAATAAATGATGATGTCATCAGGACTTTTTCAGAAAATAAAAATACTTTATTTTCTAAAGGTTTTTAGGTGTCTACAATTGCAAGTAGGTCTTTGATTCCTTTGGGCACCTTGTTTGGAGGATTCACCTTCTTCTTTGTAACCAAGTCCTACTTTACCTTTTTGTCTATAGATATTATGCTCACTTTGTTGTTTCAATTGATCCATGTCTGCTTGGAATTTCATCATCCTTTCATTGAGTTTCTTTTTAGAGATTAGATCAGCTTTTAATCTTTCATTGATTTGTCTTTTAATGATCAGACGATTCCTTAGACTTTCATTTTTAGATCTCAGATTCATGATTTCCTCATTTGCATTGGAGAGTTGATTGATACAACTGTTTGCTAAAGGGATTGACTTTGATTTGCATTGTTCCTTGCCTCCAAGTCTTTACTTTCCTTATTCATTTGTTCCAAAATTTCACACTTTTTTATTGACTGAACTTCTTGTTCTCTTTTCAATTTTCTTACTTCTTCTTGTAGAGAGCCATTCTTTTCTAGGAGTTCTTTGATGGCCTCATTTGCTTCATCTAAACTACTTGAGGGGAAAAAGTCTTCAATATTTTCTTCAACATACTGGTGGTCATTCATTTGTCTTACAAGTTCCTTCCTTCTTTTCAGGGATTGCGAAAGATGTTCTTTTGCTTCCTTGAGTTGAGCTATGGCCATTTCTAGATCTAGCTTCTCATTATTAATAGCTTTATCAAGTTTAAATATATCTATTGTCCTTGATCTTTTCTCAAGCTGTCAAACCTTATCCTAAGAATCATAAAGCTTTGATACCAATTGTTGGAAATAATCAAGACATGCTAGGTTATTGAGAGGGGAGGGGTGAATTAGTAACCTCAAAAACTTTAAATCAATTCAACACTTAACAATATAAATCATTCACCATTAATTCATCTAATCTACTACATGCATGAGAAAGATAAACATTCATAACACATGAACACAGTATTTTGATGACCCGAAAACCTTCCAAATAGAAAGTAAAAATGGGGTGGGGATGATACATACAAAACTTCACTATTGTAGTATAAAGTTGGCCTATTAGGGCTTACATTGACAACTTTTGATGATCTACCCTGTTAAGAGCAATTTGGAATGCTAGATCCACCTTTTTAGAGGTTTTACATACATACAATGAAGTATGCACTCTATTAAGAGATTTATACAAAGACTGTTAAGTCTACCTTGTTAAAGGATTTGGAAAAATAATTCACTTGTTAGGATGCAATAGTAGAACTGATTTACAACTTGTTTTTTGAATAAATCTTGAAGTACAGTTCACCTCTTGTGATTGATATGTCTTTACTGCTCCTTAATGACCTTACTGTATACTCTACTTTGCTATTAATTCACATTCACTCTTCTCAAAACATTACATATCATTCCTTTAATATTCTTATCCATACATTGCAAATGATACAATACATTACATATATACCATTCCAATATTTATAATTACAAGGTTGGCTAAGACACAAGTAAACAAAATGTTACAGAGTCAGCCAAATAGTAGAAAACTTGGGCTCTTCAAGCTAACTTGGTGACCTTCTGATACTCAACATCTACTGCATTACTTAGCATTTCATGCACTTCATAGAAGTAGAAGCTTGGTCCATACTAATCACACAACGTAGATTACAACTCAGTAACCATTGGAGACTTGGTAGATATAGTGTCACTCAGTAGATACTGAATCCTTTGTTTACCTTGCTGTCACTCAATAAACACTACACATCCATCACTTGGTAGAAACTAGCTTCATATCACACAAACTGATGACTCAGTAGACACTATGAAGCTTAGTGACCACTATTTGTTCAATGAACAATGTAAGCTTGATATAAATTATTGAACTGTACACTCACTTGGTAGCTTCAACAATGCTCAGTGTGAACTACTTAAGTGATGAACGTACATGGAAATCACTGAATGCTCGATATAAATTGTAGACTGAGTGATGAGCTCAATAACCATTCAGAATCAAATAAGCGTTATCACTAATGACATATACAACATAATGCCAACAATATGTGTTATACAATTGCAATTACATTTGTTGAAAAGATATTCATTTAAATACACAAAATTCTAATTATGCTCTAAATATAGTTATAATGATGTTGGGGAGTTCTTTTTTTAGAATATGGTTATGATATTTCTAACTTACTCTTTCAAGTCTATATGCAATCTTCGTTGGTTAATAAATATTTATATGGGTGGAATCTATGAGAATATTCAATGTGGATTTAGTATTTTTTGATAAAGACATCAAAAAATAGAATCCAAAACTTAGTTGGGTTCTCCAAATTAGGATTTCTTGGTGGCCTTTGAGTCCTTAGCCAACTTGTTGAGTTAATTCATTAGTTGATGGGCTTGCCCAAACCTTGGTCCTTTCTTTGAGTATTCTTATCATCCCTCTAAGCTTCTTCAACTTGATTCTTCCTATAAAGACTCCAAAGACCATATTTTCCACGATTTCCCACTAAATTTTCATATACTAGACACCATGAGGCCAATCTCAATGTTGGTAATTGCCTCATTGTAGATTTTGTTCAAAGAAGTGATCCTCATTTGTAGGTCTCCCATATGATTGATAAGATCTGGTTCCATTCCATTCAATTTAGTATCAACTAGGTGAAGAGTAATCTTTCCTTTATTTTTATCCTCCTTTTCAAAAGTTGTATCATCTTATTTTTTATTCTCCACTTCCATATCCAACTCGATTCAATCGTCCTGTTCTTTCTACTCATCTTCTTCCCTCTCCTATTCCTCTTATTCTTAAGTGTTGTCCATCTCTTCCTCTATGTGTTCTTCTTCTTCTTCTTCTTCACAATCTCTATCCTTAGACTTAGTTTCCTCCTTACTACCCCTAGACAACTTATGCTTAGTCTCATAAACCATTTCTTCCTCTCTGGTATCTTTCATTTCTTCTCTACTACCTTCCCTATAACTCTTTTCTCTCTTTTTTTCCTTAACCTCTCTAACCTCTTTTTCTAGAGCTAGAATCATATCTATTCTTAGTGAAATTAGAGATCTCATGTTTATTACTCATCATCCCACCCTTAATTATCAAAATGAATAATTTCTCTTTCAATTTTTCTCCATTTAGGTGTGCAAGCAGGGATATTTTAAGTCCCTTCTTACTTTTTGACTTTGGGACTTTTAAGTCCCTTCTTACTTTTCACCATGGCCGAGGAGTTCTCCTACAAAGGCTTTAAGACAATATCTTCAATTCTTACAGAGGAACTAGTTTCATCATTACAGTCCTTTCTAAAGGTTAAAATTCTCCTAAAATCTAGGCAATGAGAAAATAGTTGTTGATACAAAAACAAATAAGCCCTTGATGGAGCAGAGGGTTATCACCACTCGCAATGTCATTTCTCAGAGAGGAAAGGAGGTAAAAATATATATTTATTTTTCCCCCATCATGCAAAAGGTTAAGCAAAGGGAAATGGTACATGAATGGTAAGGATTAAAACATCCTTCATAAGTAAAATACTTCATAACCCATAAAGGGATTATAGAAAAAGGAAAGGGAAACAATAATATTTATACACATCATTAAACTTGACACTTTCTTGCTTATTTTTGTCTTTGAAGAACTACTTCCTATAATAACTATGTTTCCTTGTACTGTTTCATTCCACACTATTTCCTTCATAATTAGGCCTCGTCACTTCCATAATTAGTTTAGGGTTTTAAAAAAACCTTAAATTCCCAATTGTGACATTTAACTTATGCTGAGAGTTAGAAAATTTAAAAGAACCGAGGCAATTAAAATATCTCATAGCCTAGATGTAACAATTAAGCTTCACATTCTAAAAGTAGTTCTGAATCTCAATATTCTACATCAATTCATAGTATTCCCTCAATTACACTTCTTTAGTGGCCCTCCCATGGTTTTTAACCTTACTTAGTTCCTGTATATATTCCTGAATTATGATCCTCTCGATGTATTTAGTAGCATTACCAGAGACTTTATGCATGATTTCTAATCTTTTCGTGCACATATTATTGCCACATAACTGAGAAACTTCAAGAATAGCATACTCATATAAGAGAAAGGAGTGAGAGAAAAAGGGCTTAAAATTAATGATTAAGGTGGAAACCAAATTTAAAAGAGTATCCTTATGTTTATTGAGGTGACTCTTCACCTATTTGGCTGCACTCTATCCCATCTACTCATAACGAGTAGTAAATTTAATTTAAAAAAATCATACTTTTGATATTTCTTCCATGTGTTATATCTCTAGATCAACTGAACACTTAACTTGTAATAAATACTGTCATAAATAATTTTGGATTTCTCAATATTTAGCAAACCTTTAGAGTTGATCATGTTTAAACCTTTTAAGATATCCTTTCTAAGTTTAGTGTCCTTAATAAATCTCTTAAAAAACATTAAGTTTTTAGACCCATTAATTTAATCTTTCCTGATAACTTCAAATTTAAATTAGAAATAACTTCAAATTTAAATTAGAAAAGGGCTGATTTATAATAGGATTGTGATTAACTTTACATATACTATATAAGTGCATTTTTTGACCTTTATGGATAGAATATAAGGCATTTTTAAATATTCTCCAACATATAAACTTTATAATTTTTTGTATATAGTGTCTAAGAATAATGATTTTTGATCCCTCTTGGCTATCTTTTCCATTCACCTACTTCCCTTCGAAATAGCCTAGTCCCTACTAATATTACAGATAATTGACAATATTAAATTACCTTCTCTAAGTGTATTCTGAACCATTTAATTTCTAAAAGTAGATATTATTCTCCTCTATTTTTCCATAAGAATTAGAGCTTTCCAAGGACATCTAGCCTTTTTACAAAGGATATCAGCAATGAACTTAGAATTGATCTCCATTATAATGTTCTCTGCCCCCTAATTCTAGACAATTTTGATTCCTTGCCATAGCCAAATCAGCAACAAGGTTATTTTATTTCTCTTTGATATTCTTAGCAAAACCCACTATCATATCTCATTCATCGTTTCTTACCAAGCACAGTATTCCTAAAATTCTAGGGATCCCCTTAGAATAACTATCGACACTTCATTTCAACTAGTTAGTATAAAGTGGGTGCTATTAAGTTTCTTTTGTATTCTATATACTTATCAAATTCAAATCAATAAAGCTTTTATTGATATTACAAATTTACTTTAACCTAGTATCACTAAGAGAAAGAAATGAAATACTCTTAGGATAGATAACAACATTAGTATTCTCCCTAATTGATAGTTTAACAATATGTTACAAGTCTTGAACTAATTTGTTCTTTTTCTCTAAATGTCCTATTTTTTCCCTCTTTCCATAGAGTCTAGGCCATGGTAGGAAGTGTTGGGACTGAAAATTGCATGCTTCATTTTTAGTCACATTTTGAAAATTTTGGAAAATCATGTCCTAAAGTGCCTTTTATGCATGTGGTCACTTGGTAGCTTGAGGCCTAGATGGTGTTTGAGTGGCTTAACACCTTTCGTTTGACATATTCATATGATCCACAATGTTATTTTGCCATACCGAATCATTCTGCAAAGTCCCATTTTGAGCTAGTGTCAAAATTTATAATTCTGCCCAAGTGTCAAATAGCGATCAGAGGCCCAGTTTACATCTGAATATCTTTTACCCAAGAATGTGTCATGACTAGCCACTTTGGGGATGTTTAGTGTCCATAATAGAGAACTTATGTTTCAATTTTCAAGTCATTTTGAATATGTTTGACTAGGTTTCGCACCCTGCAAAGTTGGTCATTTACTATTTTGTGCATTTAACTAGTTATTCACAATTCTGGGAAGCCCTGTTCGACCAATCATATCTTTGACCCAATTGACCCAAATGAAAAAATTATTTTTGCATTGTGTTCCAGGGGTTAGACACTTCATATGTTCAAATTTTGAGGTCATGACGAATCCATTTGATCAATTTGCTAACATGTTTAAAAACCCAGTTTGCATTGTTTTGTTACGGCTAAGGTATCTAGATTGATTTGCATCCCTGCTCAGCACGTTATAACTTTGATCCTGTGATTTGTAAGCCTAAGAGAATTGTACCATCATTTTGTGTCTTGAAAATCCTTGAAGTATGCTAGCTCTTAAGTCATGACAAATCCTTCTACATACTTTCACATGTCTGTACATTTGCTAAAAGTTACGTTTTGACACATTTCTCAGTTAAAATTTTCAAGTGCCTGTTTTCGAAAATTCACCAAATGTGCCCTGTGATTCTTCATGAGCCCAAAACATGGAATTATATTCTCTTCATGGCAAAGAACTTATATCCTAGTTTTCAAAACCCCAAGTGATCAATAACACAATTTATAATGCCGAACCCGAGCCCAGTTTATGTTTTTTAACATTGTTTGCCTGCAGGGTAATTGAAGTATGAATGTTCGGAAATTAAAATCTTTTTACTGAAAAATTGTCATGGGCTAAGAATTTGTAGTGTGATAGAGTGTGCAGGATTGAACACTCATGCCGATTTTTATGGCCTAGTTACTTGATTGAGTTAGTTTTTACGGCCACCTCACAAGCCTCCTGACACAATTTTCACAGTGGTGTGGAAATGATTGAAATAGGTTTTCAGTGACGATTCAGTGATCAAGTTTGATTCTAGATAGTTTGTGGATGCCAATTACTGATTCAGTTACTCAGAGTCTTGATATTAATAGCCTCAACAATGCTGCCTATAGAAGTGATTGAAATAGTCTTCTACTATTTGGTTTTAACGATGAATTCATTTTAAAATATATTGGCATTTAGACAAAACACTACATTTGAGAATTATACATTTCTTTTAAATATAAGAATCACATATTTATGATACATCCTCAAATGTTGTTTGTCTAAAGTATATATTTTTTTTAAAAGAGAAGGTAAATTTGAAGATCAAAATAGGAGCATTTTTATGCATGAGAGAGTGCCCCGGCAAAGGACAAAACTTTATACATATCTACAAACGATAGGGGCAGTCTATGGAAGATTTGTGTTTCTTCATGGTAGAGGAGGAGAACATCCACGTTTTTGGAGAAAGGAACAACTTTATGACAAAGGAAATCTCTCGTGTTTAAATGTTGGTGTCCATGTTTTGACACATGAGGTAGCAAGCCAAATGCATGGGAGAATGAAGAGCAGCACCAGGCATTTTTCTAACATTCAGCTCACGCTTTTGGAAAAGAGACCATAGGCACATTAGATGCAAAACAACAAACAACTAAAGCCTGCACAACCAAATGAAAGAGAAACTTGCACAAGACAAGAAAGAGCTCCACATTAAAAGATTAAAGAAGGCCAAGTCAAAGGCATAGCCATTGTATGAAGAAAGTGACAAAATGAGCCGGCTACCAACATCAAGGAGTAGCTTCAACAAAAATGCCCACATTGAACAGGAACTCCCATGCTAGAAATGGGATCAACCCATGCAATAGAAGATCCAGCGCTAAAAATGGCTAGTCTTAGAAGATCCGCACGTTCCAGAGAGAAAGAAGTGATGCTATAGAAATAAAAAGCATGCTAAGTGCTTTGAATACGCTAATCAGAAGGCACAACACAATAGATTTTCAGGAAGCTCTGCTCACACCATAGAGCAAGGAAGCAGTGCTAAAGAAGGAAATCATACATAGATGTGAAGAACCTCAGGCCAAAGAACAATAAAAGGGAGCTAGCCTAGAAGATAATGCAGAAAAGGGGAAATGATAGAAACATTTATCCCACATTAGCAAAACAAACAGCACCTTAGGTCTTTAAATAGTAAAGAACGCTATATGAAATATGAATTGAAGTCAAAAGGCTTTTGAAAAGCCAAAGCTCGCATGCTGGGCCCGTGGTCGGCCAAATAGACAGCTATGTGGTGATGTTAACAGGCTCCAAGAGATAAAATTTTAACCCAAAACACAGTCAAAAAATGGTGACGTCAGCATCCCAAGCGATCGAAAAAGGTAGGAAATTTGGCTAGTCACTACCTCGCTAGCAAAAAAATCTTGGTGACTCCGGCTAGCGAAGTAGTGAGGTTGCCAGAAAAAACATAAAAATTCGGTGAGATTCAAAATGCCATCAGCAAATCAAATCATGACAAGTGGCAGCGAGCAAGAGGTGATATGGTGTGATCAAATAGGTTGCAATGAGATTGTGCCACGTGGCACATCTAGCGGTCCTCACTTACTCGCCAAGCAGAAGATGCACGAGTTTTAGCATAGCGAGTTAGCGAGAAGACGACATGTGGCAATGGGTCCCATGTTCGATGATGTGGTAGATACGATGAGCGGTCCAATCAGAAGATGCCATGTGGCACTGGTCAAACTTAAGGTTGACCCCGAATTCAAAGGCAATTGAAATTAAAGAATAAAAAATAATAATATTTTATTATTATTTTTATAAAAAATGCACATTCAGTCATCCAAGAGATATTTTTTCTAAAGTTTTGACTTTAGAATTTTTTAAAATTTTCAAATTTAAAAAATCAAGTGTGCAGACATGAGTTTCTAGCGAAGGGGACTATTTTTCAAACGAAGATTTCAGGCGTTTCTTAGAGGCTAGATATGCCTTATCATATACCGTTGGAATTGTGAGAATCCAAATTTTCCATTTTTGAAGTCAGTTTTTGCATAGGTGCTTCTTGGTTTGAGCTATAGGCAGAAACGTGAATTTTGGGGCTTCCTCAATGGAATGGGTAAAAAATTGAAAATCTAGTTAGGGGATTAGTAAAACTTGGTAAGAATGTAGTTGGAGTTCACGTTTCTCACATTTACTCAATTTAACCTAATTTTTCCAAGCATTTCAATGGGTAAATCAGATAATGTGGTGACTCAGCAATGTTTCATCATTTCAATAGAGATATTGTGCAAGTCAATAACAGAAATGATGAAACAAGATCAGATCAGAATGGAGATGGAAGAAAGAAGTTTTTTAGTTACAGAGGATTGCATTTGAAATGGACACTTGTCACGTGAAGATCATCTTTGGGAATTCTTTCTCTTCTATATTTTTTCTATCTTTCATTCTTTGAGGGGGTTCTAGTTTCTGGGAAGAAGAAGTTCATTGCTGTGATACCATTAGGGATTCTAGTTTTTGCACTGTGAGACCATTGGTTCTAGTATTTTGACATGTTTCCATGACTGTGACACCATTTTCTTCAGTAGAACTCTCATGTGAACAGCATTGTAGAGATAATATAGATAGTTCTGAGTTATTAGGTTGTTTCATGTTTCAATTTTATGCATCTGACTGTATAGTTTCAAGGAAATGAATACATATGAGCAACAATTTCACTAGTTTTGTTCTGGTTCTTGTCTCCTATCTCAGCAATCTGTAAGTCTTATGTGGTTTTGGAACAAATATTTGAGACCCATTTGCATCCCTTTCAGGTTGTATGTTTGATGTATTTTGCTGTTGGACCAAAGGGCCAAGTAAATGCTTGATATGTTTAAACAAGGTTACTGGTTATTTGAGAAGGATATTTTGTGAGAATGAAACCTGAATGAACACTGATGTCTAAATCTCAAGGTGGTTGGAGAGATCTGATGTCTGGGTATATGAGATACATCCTGATGTCACAGATGTATGTTTTGAATTCATGGAATTGTCCAATGGATGAGGCACTGATCAGTTATAGGATCACTCATTATACTATTGCATTTTTGAGGTATTGTTGAATCAACATCTTTAATCAAATGAATTTCCCTTTCATGTTGAAGAGCTATAAACAGAATGCCCTCACTCAGCTTATGAGTTTCATTGTTTTGCATCTAGCTACTATAGATTGATGTTATTTCATGAGTTATCAAGAGAAATAAGGGTTTTATCTACTTCATATTAGATTCAGTGTATGCTTTGACAACTGGTACCATATAAGGAATCTATAGGTTCACCCGCCTAGGTTTTGCAGAGCCTAAAGTGCAGAAGGAGTATAGCCTTATAGTTGGCCTGGTGTCTGAATGGGCATGTTGAAAATGGGAGATAGCTGCCCCTAGATATGTTTTTTTCTCATCAGGGTAATTTGAAATGGGTAACGTTTTCAAACACCAACATGAAGGATCTAAAGGCAAAGATTGATAAGAATAGGATGAGATAGAAGGGGGTTATTCCACAAGTATATCATTTGAGAGATAATTCTTGACATAGGCATTGAATATAAAGAAACAAGAAAACTAAACCCCATTATTCAAAAGAGAAGACACATTGTATAAATATATGATATATTTACTTCTCATCTTTTACTCATAGACAAAATCTATTAGGGAGAAAAAACCCTCTTTCTATACATTATCTAGAGTAATAATTTTGTTGTGAGAAACTATCTACCGAAAGAAGTTGATCTTAGGAGTGAGATTTAGAATCCAAACCATATTCTATAGAGAGTTCTATTCAACATTCATCCCTTGATATAGAAATCTAGTTCTAATAGAGAAAGAACCATGACCAGTATGTTTCCAGATCCATCTATCATCCATGTCTGAATGAAATGGTAAAGTACTAGGGAAATCTTTACCCAAATCACTGACATAATCTCTTCTAATATTGAGGATTCTTCTCATTCCTCTATGTATTTCCCAAAGCTTAATATACTCTTCTAATTCCAAGTACAATCATCCATTTTTTCTCCTAAAGTTCAAATAGGCCAATCCTAGATATTAGAGTTTGGGAAAACATCCTTAAGTTGACTTTCCTCCTTCCAAAAATCCAACAAGAAGAATGATTCTCTATCTTTACTAATTAATCTTATACTTCCTCTTATAAGGATACCCTTAGTTTTACTAATTAACTTCCATAGAGGGGAAAGTCATTCATTTTATTCTTTTCAATAAAGTAATTAGACAAAGCATAAGTCAAGTAATTTTCTCTTAAAATTCTAGTCCATTCCTTTCATCCTTAAAGAAGATGCCAACCAACTTTATTTATGAGAGATTTACTCATTTATTTAATTCTTCTAATACCTAGTCCTTCCTCAGTTCTAGGTTTGCATACGTTATCCCAACCTACAAAAGAAATTTTTCTTTTATCCTCATTTCTTCTCCATAGGAAGTTGTTCTAATTTTTTTTCTAGAGTTTCCACTACTTTCCTAGGCATTTCCATAGACATATAAAGTATATCAAAACACTTTGGAGATGAGATTTGAGGAGTTGAAGTTTTCCACCCATACTTTGGAGTTTCCCTTTTCAACCAATAAGTTTCTTGTGGAATTTGTTAGGATTCACCAAAAAAAAAAAAAACAATTACATGAAAATATAACCAATATCTTAAAATAATAAATCCCACAGAAGAAAACACATGATAGAAATATTTAACGTGGTTCACCTAATCCTTGGGCTACATCCACCAACAACAAGTCACTATTATTATTATCTAGTGATTAAAATCCACAACCCCTTATAGCTTAATACTATGCCAAGAAGCTATAATATCATCATACATTATGAAATCACTAACCCTAAGTCATTTTATACAAGCTTTTTTCCATTTACAAAAATAGGGCTAGAATTAGTCATCCAATAGGAAAATAGCAGTTGACACCTTTTACAATAGTAGAGTTAATTTTTGCTTCAGGGGTCATGTTGCCCAAATCCTAGGGTGCTACCCCTTGACCTTGTCTTTGGGGCATTGCCCCCAAACCCCCATAGAAATAATTGGATGAGAAACTGTGTTGAATAAAATTCTCAGTCTGATTAGGATACACATCACAACATGTAATCTTTCAAATAAACTACTCCATAAGTAGAGAAGATGCTTGCTAGGAGAGAATGAAAGCCCCAAATAAATATTAGGGATAGAAGATATGTCACAATTTAAAGCAGAAGATATTTTCACTTGAACTTCTCTCTTAGTATTAAAGAAGAAGATTTTTCTCTTTCAGAGGTTTATATGTTAACCCAATATGGTAGCATAATCACCCAGAAGGGACTTTCATCTCTCAGCTTCCGAAATGAGAGCTTCTCCAAAGATGACTATATCATCAAGAAATTATTGATGAGTGGAAGCAAGGATTCTAGAAGCAAATTTCACACCTTTTAGGGATTTCTTTAAGCTGAGTTTACAAAAATTTATGCCTAGAACTTCATCCACCAATATAAAGAAGTAAGAGAATAAAGGGGCACCTTTCCTTAGGCCTTTACTAGAAGAGGAAAACCCAAAAGGGGATCCATTAATGAAAAAATCATACTTCATGAATTGAGAACAAGTCATAATCATATATTGTGGACCTATGGACATATATTGTTTTTTGAAGCTCAAAGTTGGTATTGGTTAGTTGATTGGGAAGTTACCTCCAGCTAATTTATCAACCTTCTTTTACTTTGGGGTCAGTCGCACATCTTTTTAGCTACTATCAATTACTTAAAAAAAAAATCATAATAATATTGAGGAATTTTTCTTTGAACCCAAATTTCCTTAGCACTTCTTCAAGAAAAGTCAAGATGACCCTATCACACAATTTAGAGATATCTATTTTAAGGGCCATAGTAGCTTTGATGTTAGAGCACATAGAATACATCAACTCATGAGTTGTGATAAAAATATCCATTATATATATTTTTAAACAAATCCATTATGGTTTTTAGACACAACTTACCCAATATGATATTTAGCATGTTAACCATGGCCTTAGAGATAATTTTATGGACTTTATTATATAGGCTTGCAGATCTAAAGTCCACCATAGAGGTGGAGTTATCCTTCTTGGGTATAAGGTATATGTATTATTCATACTATCCTCCATGGATCTAATTCTAAAGAAATGACAAACTCCTTTGAAGAAATCACCACTCATAATGCCCTAGTATTCTTAAAAGAAATGTTGGGGGAAGCCATATAGGGTAGGATATTTGAAATCCTAAAAAGAGAAGGTTTCCAACCTAACTTCCTAACCCAGGCAGAAAGAGAAGATTTTCTCTCTTTTGAAACTAGCAAATGAATACAACTCAATAGGTCACCTAGATCTTCAAGAGTCTAAATGAGGTTTCCCTTGTCCATAAAACAATTGGACACCTCTGTGTTAATGTCTTCCTCTTCATTCACCACTAAATCATCTACAAGAAAAATGGATCTTATTTTATTCCTATAATGATGTTTTAGAGTAGATTGATTGAAGAACCTTGCATTTCTATCTCCTTCCACAAGTCACTGAATTTTAGATTTTTAAACATCTTCCTTTTTTTAAAGTTTCTCATTGTTCTGTTAGGTTTCTTTCTGTAACCCCCAAATCTCTACCCCAATAATTTATTTCCACCTAACTCTGTGCCTTATCCAATCTACCAACCAAATCCTTTTTTCTTTCAAAAATATTTCCGAATGAGTTCTTATTCCATTTCTTAACTTTACTTTTAATCTCTTTTTTTTTTTAGCACAAGTTTTGTTACAAGCTAGAGTTTTCATTGCACCAAAAAATCCACCTGTCAATGCCTGATACAACCACTAGATTTATAGAACACATAAAGCAACTAAGCCATGTCACAAATATCCAAGGGGAATGTTGGTGGTTAGTCCAACAATCCCCCCCTCAGTGTTACTTGAGGAGATTCAAACCTGTGACCAAGCTATAATACCACTTGTTACAAGCTAGAGTTTATGTTGCACCAAAAGATTGACCTATCAATGCTCAATACAACCACTAGACTTATAGAACATAGGAGGTGGTTAAGTCATCTCATGAATCTCTAAGGAGAATTTTGGTGGTTAGTCCAATAATTTTATCATCAGGGAGGCCACCACCAAAGTATTCCACTAAGTGTGTATGAGATCTCTTAGGAAAGGGTGGGAAATCCACATGTTCCCAAATTTAAAAGGAGAGGACACCCTTCATCCATTCTTCGGTTCCACTAGGATAGCATTATGATTAGAACCTATCCTAGTTATAACAGTAACCATGAAATAATCTACATTTCTCTAGTTAGAGGACAATATGAATCTACCCAGTCGCACCTAAATATGTCTATTATCCTTTATATGATTAGTCCACATGAACTTAGACCTAATTAGATCAAGATCAATCATGCTTGAGTTAACCATGAATTCTCCAAGATCCACCATACTATTTGAGTAGTCTTCATTTGCCCCAAGTTTCTTCGAAGGGTATAGAGGAGAATTAAAGTCTCCCACCACCATCCATTTAGAATTAGGATTGTAGCTCATAAGGTCAGTTATACACAACAAGAACTATTTTCTTTGACCTCTATTATTAGGAGCATAAATTTTAGCCAAGTTTGAAGACCAACTAGTATTAGTATCATGACATGTTAAAATACTTTATTAGGAGAAGAATAGAGGAAAGTACATGAAATTTTGTTCTTGTTCACATGATATCCACTACTCTAGAAGGTCCCAAAGAATCCAATAAAACCCAAATCACTTTTGGCCAAATAATTTTTTTTCACTTTATTAAATACTTCCTTCTACATTTTTATTTGTTGAATACATATCACATCTGCTTTCACTTCATGTAAGGCACACTTGAGCATGCATTTCTTGTTAAGTCCTCTTAGATTCCAAGACAAAATGTTCATTATAAACATAATATATAGGGGTTGAAGCCAACACTCAGCAAGAAAATCTAAGAGTCTAGTGCCAAATCGGGTCTCCTGATTTAGTTGTTCCCTTATGGGTTAACACCTCAAATATATTATTTTGAGATATTGAAATTGAAATTTAGGCTTTCTAATTTTTATTTTTTAATAATGAATTGACTTGAGAGAATCATCAAGAAAAAAATTTATTTAGGTCCACAAAAGGCCCCTCATGATCTATGTGTTCTAATGCAAATTAATCTATTTGATGATTCAAAACATCTTCAATATAACTACCATTATGTTTAGGTGGCACATTCAACAAGCTATGCATAACATTTAGAGTTAAACTTGAAGGTCTCTCCAACTTTGGGGATCTTACTTGAATCCATTTTCTATTCTTAGTGATATTATAATATGCTATTAAATTAGAGACTACACTATCTATTTTTCTCTCCTTATATTGACGAGGAATCATGTAGTGTGATATAAAAGACTTACACAAAAATATTCTCCATAGTTTTAATACATTTTTTTTTTAGTTCAACATGTAATTAGATGGGTGTTCTAGGAGATATAAAACAAGGAGAAATTGCATAGAAATAGAAGACATAATAATGACTTTATTGACTTGTATCACACCATTGGATCCACAAATATTGCCCCAAAATGCTGATCTATCACTTGTATCTAGAAAATTTTTTCCCTTCGCAAATTGACCTAGAATTTGGAGCTAGAAAGATCAATTGGAAGATTTTTTCTTCAAGTATATACATCCACACAAATACCATGAACTATTTGTTAGACTTGCTAAAGGCCCTAGAGAAGAAACTATCATGCTTGCAGTAATTTTTCTGGATGACCTCAGATCATAAACAACATTTATAAGTAGGGTGTAGTGGAACACTCTTCATCAAATATTTGAATGGTGGAATTGGCTAGATGGGTACTTAGTGAGATAATAGACACTAAGTTGGGAATTTTTTTCTTAATAGTTAGGCTTGCGACCACCTTTCAATTTTTTATCAAAGTGAACTCTAAAAATCTTATGACCTAAATTTGTTTATTATAAATTATTGTTGTGAAATAAAAATGTACATAACCAACTACAACTCTCATATTTGGTCTTGTAAAATATAATTATGATTTTAACTAGGAGCATAATTAAGAAAAAAATATTTTTTGTATTGATCATTTCATTTTCCAATAAAAATTACACAAATGTGAATATTTGAAAATATAACTTATATAGTTTATGAAATAAGAATTTGATATAATTTTAATAATTTGAAAGAGAAACATTTAATTTTTAGTAGAGTTTCAAAATCTAAAATAAGCTAATTAGATGCAAATAGATTCATCAATAATATGATCATTTTATTAAATAACATCTCTTGACTTATTGTACATAGAATTTTTAAAAATATAAGTATGTTAGTTTGACAACTCAATGTAACTTTGTTGTTCTCACCATTAGAATTGAAAATTCACTTAAATACTTTGTTATTCTTGTTGGGTGTATGAAGCCCAATTACTCTTGTATGGTTAGAGAATATTGTAAATGACATGCAATGTTAGTATTTTATCAACTATTAGTAATGACAGTAAACTCTTGCCCTTCCACATATTCCATGTATTGAAGGTTGTTTATATATTGATGTATATTTCCATTCTTATAATATTTTTGTATTAGATAGTAATAAATCAATAAATATGAGAATCCCAAGTTGAGAGTTGAGCTAGCCTATTGTTTACAGGTGAACCACAATAAAAAATTTGTCTGTTTTGTTTGTGTTTGTTAGTCTAATTTTTTTAAATTCATTTTCTTCAGCACTTTGTTTTGAGCTCAAAAATTCAACAATTTGTATCAGAGTTGCAAGAATAATCTTAGTGCTGAAAGCTATGATTTTTTTCAAGAAAATAGATGAGTCAAATTTTCCAGATTGGGATTGAGTTCTCATGTCTATGTCATATGGTTGTCAAGAAAGTGATGATGAGTTTTTTTCTCAGTATAAGTTAGATGCCAAACCTAATACTATTATTGAGAATTCCATAAGCATGTTAGAATGTAGTAGTGATAGAAGAAGATAGATTTATGGGTTTCTTGATGATGCGTTTCAGATCAATGTGTCTGAGAATTGTGATATTGCTATTAGGATTTAACTATGTGATTTTGAGTCAAACTCATTGACCCATGTTTCATGAGTAGTGATTCAATATGAATCCATCTCTCATGAGAATAAATGGAACACTTAGCACTCATTGGTTCTAGGTGATGCTCATAGGGGTGAAGCACCAAGACTTCCTGGGAGGTCACCCATCCCAATACTACTTCAGCCTGAGCATGCTTAACTACGGAGTTTCCTCCATGGTTAAATCCAAATCGTACAACTCCATTTGCAAAATCTTCACCAAGTGTTGTGTCTTATGAACCATTCATTAGAAATCCTCTTAATCTCATCAATTGATAAGTAGGAGATAATTTTCACAAAAAGTCAAATTGTGATATTGCTATCAAGATTTAACTATGTGATTTTGAGTCAAACTCATTGACCCATGTTTCAATAGTAGTGATTCAACATGAATCCATCCCTCATGAGAATAAATGGAGCACTTAGCACTCATTTGATATAGGTGATGCTCACAGGGGTGAAGCACCAGGACTTCCCAGAAGGTCACCCATCCTAGTACTACTCCAACCTACTTATCTCCTACTTATCAATGTGTTTGAGAATTGTTTTTTATTTCCTTGTGAGAGATGTATTTTTGGAGGAAAAAATCTTTCTATAAGAATCTACATGATTTGGTAAAAAAGGATATAGAACCTTACATAATAGATGGTTGTACATGAAAGAAGAAAGTGTCTTTTATAGAGACTATGACTATCATTTATTATGAGAGTGAGAGATGTGTAGAGGATGAATGAACATGAGATATTGTAGATAGTTTGACTGTAGAGGAAAGGCCATTGTTGTTTGAGAGACTTAGCAGTGACAATGGCAAGGTTTTTCATCTTACTGAATATTTATCTATTGTAGACAAATTAAAGTCCACCATTGAGGGGTAGAGAAGGACACCCATAACTGCTAGAGTGGATGGTGTATAAGGAAAAGCTCTAGAAAAGGTTGTAGCGAAGCCAAAGTAGGCCGTTAAGACCCAAGAATCTCCCACTATAATATAAGCAATTAAGTCAATTGAGGCAACAACTAAGGGAGGTAAGGAAGTAAAGCCACCAAGGGCATGAGAGGGAGATTGTTGGCTATGTGAAGCCCAATCAATCTTGTAACCACTATTCTGGTTAGAGAATATTGTAACTAACATGCAATATCACTATTTTGTTAGTAAACTCTTGATCTATCACATATTCCATGTATTGAAGATTATATATATATATATATAGTCATTCTTATAGTGTTTTTGTATTACAAAATAAGAAATCAATAAATTTGAGAATCCCAAATTAGGAGTGGACATGGCTTGTTGTTTATAGATGAACCACAATAAAATTTGTGTCTACTGTATTTTTGTTTGTTATCCTTATTTTTTATTTTTATTCCTTTTCTTCTACACTTTGTTTTGAGCTAAAAAAATAAAACAATTCTTACTATGAGAACTCAAACACCAAGTAAATTTTTTAGATTAAAAAATATATTAGTAAAAAGAACTTCACTTATTTCTCAAATCAATCTAAAGCAAATAGCTCATTTCCCACCAACTTCTCTTCTAAATATTTTTTCTTTTGGTCAAAAGTGAAATCGTAAAAATTAATTAAAAAAAAAACTTCACATATTCCTCAAATCAATCTGAAGCAAATAACTCATTTCCCACCTTCTCTTTTAAATATTTTTCTTTTGGTCAAGAGTGGAAGGGTAAACATTAATAAAAAGAAAACTTCACATATTTCTCCAATCAATCCTAAGCAAAAAGCTCATTTCCCACTAACTTCTCTTAGCTCATTTCCCACCAACTTCTCTCTTAAATTTTGGTCAAAAGTGGACTCGTGTAAGACGAGATGGATTACTATAATATTCATTCGTCCTTCCCCTGGAGCTTCATCCCTCGCTTGCCTTTCGTGTTGCTCTTGTAATACTCTGCCATGGCTCTGCTTTTCTTCTTCCCTTTTATCGCGCTTTCCATGTTTTCAATCTCTTTCAATGATCTCTCCCACAAGGATCCTCTAGAACACCAAAAAGATTCTCTCTTGCAATTTAAATCTGCCATTGCTAACAACAATACTTCTCTGCCCGACTGGACTCCCATTCACCCGCTCTGCAACTGGACCGGCGTTATCTGCGATCCATATTCTCGCTCTGTCATCGCGCTCAACTTATCATTCATAAACTTACACGGCACCATCTCTCCTGCACTTGGGAATCTCTCCTCCCTTCAATCCTTGGATCTCTCTGCCAATGCCCTCACTGACACCATTCCGCCCCTTCTCTCTTCTTGTCGCAGTTTGTATTATCTTGACCTTTCCCATAACCGACTGCATGGCAACATCCGACCCGAGCTCAGTCTCCTCAAAAGTTTGGCGATCCTTTACTTGGGAGTAAACAATCTCACAGGTACCATTCCTCCCTCTCTGGGAAATCTTACTGGGTTACTCGAATTGGATTTGGGAGTAAATAATCTCACGGGTACCATTCCGCCCACCCTCTCAAGTTGTCGTGGTTTGTATGACCTCCGACTCACCTTTAACCGACTCCATGGGAGCATTCCGCACGAGCTGAGCCTCCTCACAGGCTTAAAAGTCCTCTATTTGGGGGCAAACAATCTCACCGGTACAATTTCCCTTTATTTAACAAATCTGTCCGCCTTAGTTCAACTGGAATTGGCAATAAATATTCTCGCTGGTACGATTCCTCGTGAACTGGGCATGTTCCCTCACCTTCAGTCTATTAACCTTTGGGGAAATAAGTTATCTGGCACAATTCCTACTTCTTTGACAAATCTGTCCGCCTTAGTTGAATTGGATTTATCAGAAAATAATCTTGTAGGTTCTATTTCTCCTGAACTTGGTACGCTCATTCACCTTCAGGGTCTATACCTTCTTGGAAATAAGTTATCTGGTACCATTCCTCCTGAACTGGGCATGCTCAGTCAGCTAAAGTATCTTCACCTTTCTCAAAACAATCGTCGCGGCCTAATTCCCCCTGAATTGGGCATGCTCAGTAACCTTCTGACTCTTCACCTGCATACAAATGAGTTATCCGGCGTCATTCCTAAGACTTTTGGAAATCTGTCCGCGTTGACCAATGTAAGTTTGTCAGGCAACCATCTCCAAGGTTCCATTCCGTGGGGAACATGCGAAAGCGGGTGAGATCATCAGATGATCTTGCTGCCAAGGGACGTGGATGCCAAAATAGAAGAGAACCAGCCAGGAATAGCTCGGACCTCCTACATAATAACATATTTCAGAGTTTTAATTATATCAGTTCCATCAAAGTACTTTTAGTGTATTTGCAATTATTATTAGTCAGTTGCAGCTTTAGTAACTTGTTTGACAAGATTCATTAATGAGTGATTATTTTATTCGCCTTCTGAACATAAATCAATTCTCCAATTTGAAATCTATACGATCAATCTGGATGCTATGCCAACTTTTAAAATACACAGCCCACAAAAAATGGATTGGATGAAATCCGTAAGGATGGATCCTGAGGGTACTCATATAATTCTTTCGAATTTCTAAATCTATGCGCTTGTGTATACTCTTTAATTCAACCGCCGCGATAAAAAAAAGCATGATCTGACATAATCCTGTAAGATATCTATAGCTACTGCAAGTTTATCAGATTATTAAGGTATTATTGAGTTGTTTCTAATAGAATTAAAGAGCTGTCTTGATTGGCTATGTAATGGAATGAATATGTTCACAATAAATTTCTTAATTGATATGTAAAATTTAATCATAATTTAATAATAATAATAATAATTTGTACGCTTCTATTATTAATTTTTAATCTAATTTTAACTCTTCCCAATTATATTCGTATTCCTTATCTGCAAATCAAATCTGATACCAATCTTGTTGAACCCAAACTCTAAAACTAATTGAATTGTAATTCTAACCATTAATACAATTGAACCTAATCTTAAACCTAATATAGTACCTACTTAAATACAATTTATTATACGACTTTGTACACCCTTATTTAATTTTAGACATTAGAAAATATAATTAATTAGATAACTCTAATCTATTTTTGAACTTTAATCACAATGAATCATAATCGTATCATAACTGAAAATGTTCTATTAGATAATTTTAACACAACCCTAACCCTTATAGCAATATAAAACTATTTCTTACCCTTGTCAAAATGAATTGCAATTCTAACCATAACCACAACTGAACATAATCCTAAACCTGATTGACTACTTGCTTAAATTGAATATCTTTTAGGCTTAGATAATTCAACATTAACAATGTTATTTGCATAAATGTGTTCATACTTCTTGAAAAATATAATTTTTTTATTGATTAAAGAAATGTTGTCAATATTGATAATAATTTGTCTCTTCTTTATCATTATTGTTGAAGTCAAAGATTATTTAAATCAAATATTTTAAAACATTTGCTAATATTTTTATTAGACAACAATAAATTATTTTAGTTTCAAAAAATCTAAATCATCAATTCCAAATTTATAGAATTATAAAATAGTAATCATCAATTTTTTTATTGTGATTTTTTTATATAGGCAAAAGGCCATTAGGCCAAAGATTGTGTTTAGATTTAAAAAACCATCTCAATTGGGCACCAAAGATCAAAGATGGATAGGTATCCTTGGTGTAGCCCTTACATAAATATCTCAAAGTAATTGAACTAATTTTAGTGGACAATCAAGTTGACTACGATCAAGTTGTTAGAAGGAAAAGAAGTATGCTTCATAATAAAAAATGAAACTTATCTCTTGTTAACTTAATTTTAAAATCAAATAATATATAGAGAAATTTTTTGAATAACAAAAAATATGTCACTTATTAACAATAAACTCCATGATATGAGCTAAATTTAACATGTTTATTTTGATAGTAAAAGATCTAAATCAATTTTGCATCAAGAACAAGTGTCTAGCTAATACTTATCATATTAACTTGTCTTATTAGAATTTCTCTTTTCCATCTACTCCTTTGTCAATGAGATTTTCTTCTTCTCTATTATCTTCCCTATAAAAATGTCTTATGATTATTTCTTCAAATTGATCAATGATGACTAGGGCATGTTCTAGTTTAGAATTAAGGATCTAGTTTGGGGTGTCTCTTTTTGTTAACACATTTAACATAATTTGCAAGTCTCGTTCAATAACTAATTTATTAATATTTATATCTTTATTTAGAACAAAGCCAAGTTCTATTAAGGCCTCTAACATGGTTAAGTTATTAGACATTATTCCTAAAAGATTTAGCGTGTTTAATTAGGCATGAACTAAACTATTAACTTTTTTGACCTCTTATTACAAGGCTCTCTCTAATGAAGTATCAAACTCTCTCTAAACATTTTATCACCATTCTAACCTCTTGTCAGCATGTCAAGTCATGCTTCCTTGTTCAACAAGTATCTTGATAGCATAAGGCCTTCCAATGTACATACATAGAAATTTATCCCGAGAATCATAGTCTTTTAATTTCTATAGTTTCTGATCAATGGAGAATCCATCTTGACATGGTCTACCACCCTTGAATCAATATGACCAAGATCACTAAAGGTTGACCGAATCATATCCTCTATCCGCTCCCTCACTTTCAAGGTTGTGCCTAATGAAATGTCAAGACTCCCTCTAAATATAAATCTCCTTCCTGCATGAACATCTCATCATATATGTATGTATCTATGTATGTATGTATGTATGTATGTATGTATGCACATACATAGATATGTATACATACATACATACATACATACATACATACATACATATATGTATATATGTATATATATGTATGTATGTATGTATGTATACACACACACACACACACACATATATATACACAGACACATACATACATACATACATACATACATGTATGTATGTATGTATGTCTAATGTTATTTATATCTCATAATAATATGCAATATTTTATCAATATTCAAGTCATGCCTTACTAACTAAAATTACAAATTACATATATAACTATTAGAAAAATTAAGAATACATGAGAGAGGTAGGGGAATTAGTTACTCAAGGTCTATATGTACCACTTGAACAATTTAAGCAATAAACCCTTCATTGTTCTTCTTATCCTATTGTTGCATAGTCTCCACTATAAAACTTTCATAGACATAACTTGCATTGCATGATGAAAACATTATCAAATGTAAACACACATAAAGCATTCATCATAGTTTTGGCACAATAATTTTATGTAGAAACCCAATTTGAGAAAAACTACAAGTAACATGTCACTTTTTGCACTCTTTTGAAGTGAGCCCTGTTAGGAGCCAACCCTATTAAATTTTACAAAATATAGTGTTAAATGTGACCTAGTTAGAGGATTTAATCACCCTATTAGGAGTAGCCTTGTAAGAATACTTTGATCATTCCATATAGAATGTCACCTAGTTAAAGGGTTGACATACTAGACTATTAAGTCTTCAAATGATTGTTAGGTCAACCTCTGTTAAAATGATTTTAATACAAACTATTTACAATGATAAGAAAGAAAAGAGTAGGTTTTGATCTATGTGATTAAAACTCAATTTTTAAGATTCAAATTTTTGTTTAGTCCTTACGCTGGTTTACTAATAAGCCTTCCATTGATATCTTTGATCTTGATTTTCTTGGACACCCTTCAAAAAATCAATCCAATCTTCTCATAAACACTTAAGCCTTCTTCTCTAATACACTTATAAATAACAACATCATATCTGCAAGAATTCTCCTTTAGCTTTGCATTCACATGCACTCTTCTGTGTTTCTGATAAACCTTGCTCTATATGTCTCTCTTCACATATACACAACAACAACACACTCATGTGCGGACACACTTGTTCAGTTTTGTACCTTCTTAAATAGGAAACTCATGCTTTACCATTTTCTACATTCATCAAAGATCTTATGGTTTATGATAAGGTTCAACTTGATTCAAAATATTTTTCCATCTTCTTGATCATCCTCTAGAAATTTCTCTAGAATATATAAAGGTCTTTACCTAATCTTCTCCTTGAATTTAATGATCCAACTCATCAATCTTATCTTCAACACATTTTGCATCTCCCAAGAAATCAATTGAGTTGGCTTGATCTTGCGATTTCTTTGAATTTATTCACTTAATGTCACTTGACAATCTCCAAATTCTGACACTCAGTCATTACTGAAACACTTGATGCATATAAATCTTTCTAGCCTGGCATCAAGTAACTTTCTCAATCAATGCTAATGCTTAGTCTAAACTAGATTTTCTTGGCACCACCTATAGCTTAGTTGACACTAGCATTACTCAGCATTCCTTAGTATTTTACTCTTCTGCTTGGCTTGGCTTATCTTTCTTGATATCAAAAATTACTTTTCTTTAGGAAAGTCTATCTAATAAAATGTCCTTTGTAACTCCCTTTTCATAACTCAACCTTTCCTCTAGGTACTTTTATTATGAGAAACTTCTCAAAAATAGATATGACATTTAGATTAGGTAGAAATATGTCTAATTAATAATTTTGACATTAATGACAAAAAAAAAACAATTATTCCAATTGTAGTTTTCCAATAATCTCCCTCTTTGGCATTGACGGTAACATCTCAAATATATGATTACTAATAGTAGCTAAGTTACCATACAATCTGAAAGATTTCATTTTGATTCCCTAGTCTGAATTACTCTCAATGTCTCCCTCTATGATAATAATGTTGCTCTTTCTAGATTTCACCCTCGAGTAATATCTCTTTAGTAATCTCTCTCTGTAGATTTTTCCCTCTTGAGTAATCTCTCCCTCTTTCACAACAATGTCAAAGACATGTAGCTATTTCAACTTTAAACTCTTCATACATCTTAATTATGTAGATTTTGCATGTCTAGTTGATACTTGTCATCTATCCATGTCTGATCAATTTATGTTGTAATAAAGTATTCTACCTTAGGTATGTTGCAAAGTAGAGTTGTATTTCAACACTATGTAGAATTTTCTAATTAGCTTATGTGATGCAATGCATCTTGCCTTCTTAGGTGGCTTTGGTTAGGGTAATAACCCCTAGTTTACCTCGAAGATATTCACAGGCATCTTTGGGTAAGGGTTTTGTGAATATGTCAACAATCGCTTCCTTGGTATTCACATATTCTAGCTTCACTTCTTTGTCTTGAATTAATTCTCTCAAGAAGTGATAGTTGATAGCAATGTGCTTTGTCTTAGTGTGCATCATTGGATTCTTTGAAATGTTGATAGCACTTGTTTTATCACAATAGATAACCACTAATTTTGTAATCTCTTCTTTCATACCTTTAAACAATTTCTTAATCCACATTATGTTTGAACAATTCACTACAACTGCCACATACTTGGCTACAACTGTTGATTGGGAAATACAATTCTACTTCTTGCTTGTCCATGACACCAATTTCTTTCCTAGAAAGAATGCACCTCTACTAGTGCTTTTTATGTCATCAATATTTTCTATAAAATCTAAGTTAGTGAAAACTTTAAGCTCAAATCTATCGCTTCTTTTGTAATACAATCCATACTCTTCTATACCTTTTAGATATCTCAATATCCTTTTTATAACAATCATGTGATTCTCTTTAGGATTTTTTGAAAATCTAGCAACTATCCCAACTATGAAAATAATATCTAGTCTTATGTGAACAACATATTGTAATTTTCTAATCATGCATCTATATAGAGGTTTTTTTACATAAGTAAAATCATCATTCTTAGATAAATTGTGCCTTGTAGGCATAGGTGTACTCATTGGCCTTGAATCCTCCATACCAGAAGTTTTTAATATTTCCTTTATGTATTTTGGTTGTGTAATGAAAATACAAAACTTCATTTGACATAATTTTAATTCAACAAAAAAAATTGATTTTACCAAACATAGACATCTTAAATTATTTTGTCATTTCAATGCAAATGATTTACATTGTTAGAAATACATTAGAATAACTGAGAGGGGGGGGTGAATCAGTCATTCAAGGTCCAAATGTCCTAATAAAAAAAAAATATTGAGTAAAGTAATCTCATTAAACTATTCATTCATCCAAGCTTAAACTTTCCTACTTAGCAAGTTACTGAAAATCAACATGCAAGCATAACACATGAAAGATCAACACATAACATAGTGATTTATGTGGAAACCAAATTTGGCAAAAACCACCAGTAACATGCTACTCAATTCTCACTCTTTTTAAGTGATGCCCTGTGAAAGGCCTACCCTGTTAAAGGCTACAACACACTATTAAATGTGACCTAGTTAAAGGATTTAGCCACCCTGTTAGAAGTGGGCCTAGTTAGAGGACTTTAGAACATTCACTTGGAATGCCACCCCGTTAAAGGATTTATAAATGACTATTAAACCAACCTAAGTCCATAGGATTTTACCCTAGCTAACACAATTGTTAGAGAGTAACAACAAGGGCTTTGATCTGATAAAATTCACAACTTATCTTATAGATTTCAAATCTCTATTCAACTCTTCACAATTTGCATGGCTTTCAGTCTCTAAAACTTTGACAACTTATTCCCGTTTCAAGCTATTCTCCTTGAGTCTTCATGCTCAATGTACCAATACAATCTTCTTTCTAACCACTTATTGAAGCAGAGTCTCTATGCTCTTTTCTTCTTCTCCTCTCGATGTCTTCTCCTTGACACCCTTCAACCACTTCACAATTTTGGCATCTCTAGAAACTCTAGCTTCTTGGCCTGTGACTACTTAAATAGAGGTCTAGAAAATGCTTTTCCCACTTGATTCTTTCCTCTTTTAATTTTAGTTCAATGGATTAGGTAGGATTCAATGAATCTAACCCATATCTTGTTTCTTCTAGAAACATCTTGAAGAATCCTCTTGAATTCACTCAAAAATGGTTTATCTAAAATTCTGTGCCACCAGCTCATCATCCTTCTCCTCCAACTAGTTCACAAAATTCAAGGTAACAACTTTGTCAACTCAATTTTGATGAATCTTTGACATTTCACATAATGCAGCAACTCTACACTATTAAAATTCTAGTGCTTAGCTCATACTATGTTACTCAGCATCAACTAGGTTTTACTGATGCTTGACATCTACTATGGATTCACTCTGCATCCACTATGTTTTTTTGATGCTCAACACCTATTACTTTTCTCAACACTTGAACACACTCAGCTCCTTCTGTATTGCTTGGCACACACTAGATTTTGCATTCACTTGGCACTAACTAAAAAACTACTCGACATGAACTAGTTTTCTTTGCACTTACTAATGAACTTAGTTAAGCCTTGTAGACAGACTTGTTACTACTTATTCTTCCAGTGTTTCTGAGTGTGGCCAACATTTGTATCTTTAAATATACTATCATTACATCATTTTACCATTGTCTTAACTGATCCTTGTACTCCATTAAAAAATCGTAACTCAACCTTTCCCTTAGGTACTTTTGTTACATCTTGTTGATTAAATCCTCTTCATCAATCAACTAATTGATAGTACTTGGATCTTATAAGCAATTGTCATTCTAGCAAATAGTAGGTTTGACATCAGTGACAAAACAATGATTGAAAACCTTCTTTATCAACCATCTTCCTTCTTTGCAACAATCTCCCTCTTTGATAGTACTCTTTTTCAATTAGATTTCCAACATACATAATTCTTCTTTTCCTCCAAATATTATACCATCAATGAATATTTCAAATAATAGTACTTCATTGTTCTTATCATTCTTCAAATATAGATTATTATTATCATTTGTCCTTTCAAAACTAATCTTCATGAAATAGTTATGTAGTCTTTCATACCATGCTCATGGGGCTTTGTTTAATTTACATACTATGTTCTTCTTGTTTGGATCTACAAATCCTTTAATATGTTTAATGTATACTTCTTCCTCTAGTATACCATTTAAAAATGCAGATTTGACATCCATTTGATATACCTCATAATTTTTGTAGGCTAAGTATGCAAGTAGAGTTTTGACTCCATCAAGTCTTTTCATAGAAGAAAACATTTCTCCATAATCATTTTCTTCTTCTTGTGCATAACCCTTTTATACCAATCATGCCTTGTTTCTTGTAAATTCTCTGTTTTTATTCAGTTTGTTCCTAAAATCCACTTTTTCCCAATAACATTTTTTTTAAGGTCTTGGAACTAAGGTCCAATTATTGTTCTTCTCAATTTGGTCAATTTATTCTTCCATTGCTTCTAGATCCAATCTTCATTGTGTAAAGCATCTTTTATTGTCTTTGGCTCAAACTCACATAATAAGCATGTGTTATCTTTGAGTTTACTTCTTGTCATAACACTTGATTCAACATCTCCAATGATTTTTTCAAGTTTATTATGGCGTCTCACATATTAAGATAACACAAGTAGTTTTCTATTTGATTCTTCTTCAAGTTCATTTGGAAAAATAATCTCAGGCTCATTTCCTTTTCCTCTTTCTCATTCAGGTTTAGGTTCTGCATGCTCAACATTTTCTATTTGATGGACAACATTGTCTATTTCTTGAAACCCACTATTTGTTGCTCGAAAATTTGCATTCCATCATTTCCTATCTAATGGGAACTTGCAGCTTGACTTGTCTATTCACTTTGAGTGCTAGGAGCATCATCATCCACATAGATGAATGTACTATAGTCCTCCTTCTACAAACTCATCAAATCTCACATTTGCCCTTTCCATAGCTTTGGTAGTGTTAGAATTTAAATGCTTACAAGCTTTACTTTTAGTAGAATAGCCTAGGAATGTGCCTTCATCACTTTTTACATTGAGCTTTCCATTCCTAATATCTTTCATTATATAACATCTACAACCAAATATTTTGAAATATTTAATAGTAGTAGCATAACAATACCATAGTTCAAAAGGTGTAGTATTTTTATCTTTCTTGGCTTGTACTCTATTCAAGGTATATACATCAGTACTAACTACTTCTCTCCAATATTTCTATGTTACAATCTTCTCCATCATTAATGTTCTTTCACATTCCACTATTTATCTATTTCTCCTTTTAGCTATTCCATTTTGAGGAGGGGTCCTTGGTGTTGACCTCTATCTTTTGATTCCTCTTTCATTGTAGAATGTATTGAACTCATGTGAAATGAATTCGTCACTTCTTTCAGATCTCAAACACTTTAGACTCTTCCCTATTTCTTTTTCAACACTGACTAAATAAGCTCTTAAATAACTAAAAAGCATCAGATTTATCTTTAAGAGAC
Organism: Cupressus sempervirens; assembly: GCA_028749045.1. Classification (NCBI taxonomy): domain Eukaryota; kingdom Viridiplantae; phylum Streptophyta; class Pinopsida; order Cupressales; family Cupressaceae; genus Cupressus; species Cupressus sempervirens. The sequence continues at coordinate 829,888,487 of CM053785.1, read as the reverse complement.
ATCATAGTCATCATTCTTGAGCATTCATTGACAAATAGAATGAAAAATTGATCTCCACAATAACTATGAATGCCAATAGGTCCACATATGTTAGTATGAACCAATTCCAAAATATCATCAATACTATATGTTTTTCTCTTAAAACTTGACTTTGTATATATTTTACACATAGCATTATCAGGATTCTTTAGTTTAGGAAACCCTCTTACTTACTTCATCTTACTGATATTTACCAAATTGTCAAAATTCATATTACATAATCTTTTGTGCCATAACCAAACATTTTCTTTTTGAGTAAACAAACATGTCTCATTTGATAGGTCTAGATAGAATAAGTTACTTCTTCTTTTCTCATCGGTTCCAATTATCTCACCATCACCATCATGTATCTTGGCCTTTCTATTGTGAAATTAAACTATTTATTCCAATTTGTTCAATTGTGAAACACTCAAAAAATTATAGTTAAGTCTGTCAATCTAGTAAACATTATCACAAGTTATCTTGTTTATCAATTAAATAGTAACTTTACCTTTTATAACACATGGGATATCATTACCAAATTTAACACATCCACCATTGTATGGTCCAATATCTCCAAATTTATCATTATCACTAGTCATATAATTAGAACATTCACTATCAATTATCCATCAATCACTATTGTTCACATAAGCAATTAATTTAGTTTTCTCATCTTCATTAGAGTCTTCTTTCATAGCAACATAGATAACTTCATCATCATTACTCTCAAATTCATTATCAATCCTTTCTTCAACAATAGAACAAGATTTCTTTCCTTTTTCATCCTTCCTTCTCTTGTATTCTTTGTCATCTCTTCATTCTTTGTACTTGTTTTTCTTCCTCTCATTCTTATCTTCTCTATCAATACATCTGGCAACGATATAACCAACTTTGTTGTATGAAAAAAAGTGATAGGTAATTTACATTTGTATTTGTTAGAATCTGAAAAGATTAATAACCCAGAAAACTAGTGCAAAGAATAAATATCTAAACTATGAATGCAAATGATACAAAATCAAAATAGCATCATAGAGTTAGTCTCCAAGAGAGTAATGCAAATGCTGGAAGCAAAATAGCATTAAGAGGATGCAAAAACAAGAGATACAAATACAAGCCAGGTAGCATGCTTATATATGCTAGGAAGAGGGAGGAGGTGGCAACACCAACCAATGAGGAGCAACCATCTATTGGACTAAAGATAGAAAAGTATCTTCCCAAGATAGCTAATGGATGCTCACATGTAGGAAGGTGACACCTCACAACCATTCACCTAATAAGACATGCTTTATTAACCTAAGCGAGATTATTAAAAGTGTAGGAAAAACCTAGCAAAATAGAAAAAATAAAAAACTACACTAACAGTATTTACCTCTTCCTCTTCCAAACCTTTTTGCAATGAGGGCTTCAAGTTCATCAATCTTATCATCAAAACTATCAGTTTCACTCTTCATATGCTTTACTTTCTTCTTGCTAATACCTAGAGGTGACCTGAAAGTGGATTCAATAGTAGTGTTGAGTTGTCATTGTACACAATGCTAAATGGTGGGAATTCTTTCAAACTTCTCTCTTAAAAAGTCAATTTTGTGAATCAACTCCAAGGTTCTGGGTGATCTTGCGCCTTACAGGAATCTGCTCAATTGAAGATAAATGTTTTTTTTTACAAGGAGGCCTTCACTTGTTTGTTTGATTTCGGATGACATGTAGAATCTATTCATTGCTTCAAAATAAAACATGCAAAAAAAGCTATATTTTTGTATTTTTTTATGTTTTCCAATGAATGCAATCTAATGATGCAACTAATATGAATTCTTAATTTAATTTTATGGAAAATAGCATAAAAGTAAAATCCTAATGGACATAAGCTACAGAAATGATGCATTTGCGAGTTAAGCTTTTGAAGCAATTAGTCAGTAACCAATAAAAATAAGAGTAGTGCTTCCTTGATTCCACTTATGCAATCATTGATGTGAAACTTAATAATAATATGATGTTTCACTCTTCATAAAATTGCAAGGCCACAGAAAGTGTGCTCATGCGAGACAAAGAGTTATGCAGGTACAATTTGGTGATTTCTTCTTGAGCTAGATACGTTAGCAGAATTCATTAAACCATAGAAAACACTAGAACTAAAAGATTACACAACCAAAAATAATGCAATAAATTTTTGGCTCAATCACAATTCCATGAACAAAAATTCTCAAAACAATGACACATTTATGAAAGAATCACTACACTCCAAATGCGAGCATCAAAAGCATAATATTATTGCAAAATAATGGCGGCCTCGATTACATATTACAATCATGTATTTATGAGAAGTTATATCCTCAATTTGTGTTGAGTGTGAGAGATATTTTCATGCAATAATATGTTTTTAATTTAATAAAAAAAAAAAATTATGTACAAACTAAAAATCTAACTGGTGCTTAGTAGGACTCCATCCATTTTTATATTTATTAATTAGATGCATGAGCCTTTACATGTCATAAAACAAAGAAATAGAGAGAAGATAAGAAGAAGAAAGTCTTTAGTCAAATTAAGAGTGTCTAGAAGTGTCAAAAATAGAAGCAAATCCTTCAGTGGGCATCAGTCAGAGTTAAACTACTATAAAAAAATGCATTTCTGATGCATGTAAAGCTCTAATCTTGAAACTAGCAGTTAACTGTCGACACACCTCTGGAAAAAATGCACCAGCACACCTACACACCTCTCTAGAAATCTTCCAAAACTTTGTGATAAAAGTGCACTAGTGCACCATTGCACCTACTCACCTCGAAGGTCCAAAATGCAAAAAATTCACCAATTGTCAAAATTAAAATTCTAGCTTCTCAGTTTTGTTCCCCTTCATACCAAAGCTATGTATGGATGTTTGATCTTGATTTTCTCAATAATCATGGTGACCTTGGCCACATCTGGTAGGTCTAAGGCATTATACTTGTCCTTGACCTTTTGTCTGTAGTTATCTACCTTTATTCAGGTTTCAGCAAAATCCATGAGTTTGGTATCTAGCTCTAACAAGGTTTCTTCTGTTCTAAATGCTTGCTAGATATCCTCATCACTAGAAACTTCTTCAAAAACCCTCCTAAATTTATATACTACTACCGCTACTAGCATCAACTTCTCCCATGCATAGTCTTCAAATATGTCGAGACATGCATCCCTATAATATTTCTCTTCTTGAAAAATATGCTCTAAGGCTTGGTCCTTGAGCCGATGGATCTCCACATATAATGTTTCCATTACTTTATTACTGTCTTCTATTTTTTCAATCCAATCATTAATTAAATCTAACTCCTCTATTGTATACACATCTATAACCAATATGTACCTCTACCCCTCTATGGCATGTAGTACCTGTAAATCCTTACCCCATACATGTAAGTCATCCATGATACTAAAATCCTATTTCAAAATTGCTACCATTTTATCTACATTTTCTTGCATAGCATGTAGTAGCTTCAAGTTACTTTGGATGATAAGCATACCCTTTTCCTCAAAATATTCCTACCATTGCTGACATGCATTCAAAAATGGATCTAAAACAAATCCTCCCCTATCTCTCCCTTCAAGTGCTATAGTCAGAGTATCCTCGCGGTGTTCAAGATCAAGGGGACTGAAAACTTTAGCTAAATATCCTTTCAGGATTTCATTTTGCCGATGAAGTATCATTAGTTCTACCCCTTCTTGCACAAAACTTCTAAACACCTCCTTCATCCCCATCATGACCATCATCTTGGTTGTATCCAGTGTAGACCTCCTAAGCATAACCTCTCTAATCTGATAATCATGAGGACCTAACTCCTCTAGTCCTTAGTTAGGAGGGATAGCCACTTGCAAAAATAAATCTGTTGATGAATGCCAATGCTCTTGTTTCTCTTGAAGGGGACTCAAGTTTCCTCAAAACCTCAATCAACTCAATCACATCCTCTTCATTAGCATTGAATTATGGCCTTTTACTTCTAATCATTTCCTTGCGTAACTACCTCAGGACTCATTCCATCAAAGGCTTGCCTCTTGAGGATGGATTTTGTTCCACCACCCCTTTTCCCTTATCACTCCTTTCCAGAGTTTTCTCCTTTTGTGATGGCTCTTCCTCTATAGTTTCAGTCTTAGTGGAGCCCATAGTTCTTACCTTTGTGTCTTAGGGAGCTTTCTGAGGATATTGAACCATTTTCCTTTTCCTTGACACTTCATTAGTTGATATTTTCTACGGTTCTTCCTCCTACTCTTTTTGAAATTTTTCTTCTCTAGTACCTGGAGACAGGGGAGTAGCAGAACCTTTGTCAACAACTGTCACATACAATAGAGATGGAGTTAATTCTGGACCCTGTGGTTCTAGTGGCATTTGTGACCAATCTTCCTATTAGGGATCAGTTGTTAGGGTATCCTAAATCTTATCTCCCACTAATTCCATCTCTACGAGAATGAAATCAAAATCTAACATCCTAAATATGTTAGTGCCCTCTAAATCTTTCTCATCAATCCATTGCTGCATTTCATCCTCGGATCTAGTTGTCTGGAAAGGTTCTTCTAGAATTGATGGTGGTGTTCCAATGGAAGTTCTTCTTCTTTCTTTTTCCATGGCTCTAGCTAGTCATGTTCTTCTTTTCAAAGGTACATAATCCTCCTCATCCTCCCCTTCTTCCTCTTCAGGAATGGGATTTGGGATAGATGGGAAAAGCACTACCCTCTTGATCACCCTTTTCCTTTTCTTGACATGAGTCTTAATCTTTTTTCCTTTCTTAGGTGTGAAAAAGGATAATTTTTCTACCTATTGAGGAGGGGTATCTTCTTGAATTTCAACCACTTCTTCTACTTTTTTTGGTATAGTTGGTGGCAGTTGAGGGTCTACCTAGACTTGGGAAGCTCCTGTATCTTGTAGCTATTGTACATTTCTTCTTGTTGCTATGGAGGTGTTGAGATTTCACCCTCTTCTGGTTCAAGTCTTTGATGAGAACTCCTCTTTCTTTTTGCCTTTCCTTTTCTCTCCTGAGGATGATAGTATCCAACTGGTCTATCTAGTTGGTATACCATCTCGGGCCTAATAGGTGACTAAGTTGCAAAGGTAGGTATAGTGACCTTCTTCCCTCTACCTTTGACCAGGCGGGCCTGCGCATGGAAAACCACAATCTCAGGTATTGGATCAAGTTTAAATGGTTTCTTGATCCAATCCTACATCATTTTCATGGCATGCCTCACCTGATAATTAATATCATCATTCTCTTCCCTGTCAATCTCTACATTCATAATGGGTTGTTCCCCAAATTTATCTTCGTAGAACAAATGATTGAGCAACTCCCTTGAGTCTTGTTGCAATATTTACAATGGAATCTTTATCTTAGAGCCTTCTCTACCAAATACAAAGTCATCCTCTAGTAATCCCTGCTACAGACATCATAGTCATTTGTCACATTCATCTAATGGTCTTCAATGGCTTCTTCATGCTAGAATTCCTTGCCTGCCAAATATTGGACTCTCCAAATTTTATCAAAGCACATCCTCAGAGAATTATACTCTTCTAGGGCATATGATCCCATTCACTCTCAAAAGAAGGAATATCCTACTTCTACTTTAATTGTAAAGGTCCTACGATCAAAGGCCATGTCCAACATGGTCTACACTACTTCCTAGCTCTATCATATATAGACCCAACTTGTCAAGCAATCTCCAAAAGAACAAGTCTATCACTAGGATATCTTGCTAGCTTCTTTGGATTCACAATGGCACCAACCACCCTCAGATATGTGAATGTTTTGAATTGAATGTAGTAGACACCAAGTGTTGTTACCTATGCTACTGCATCATCTGATAACCTTTTTGCATAATCTCCTTCTATGAAACTGATTATCGTGAATATGAAGGCATCATTAACAATTATTTATTGCTTGGTCTTCCCTAAGAGTATCTTCTTCACCAATTGTGGATAAATAATATATGGCCAAGCATTTGGATCTTACATGCTACCTCTTTCATATAGCCCAGGGTTGTCTATTTCCCTTGTGGCTAATAAATACACCAGGTAGGATGTCATATAGAACTTCCTTTTGTCCTTAACTACCTCCAACTATTCACACAAATTTTTGCTCAAGGTAGTGGCCCAATAAAGTGGCATATTTTCCATCTTAATGGTCTTGATAAAATGCACCATGAAGATATTTAGGTGTCCAGCTACCAGTAGACACATTACTCTACTCAAAAGTATGATTGAGTACCTAATATCTTCCTTCATAAATCCCCTTGTCATGTCCACTTTACTGGTTATCTTCCCCAGAGGAGTCTTCTCTATAAGATAAGAGGATTGGATGATCTTAGAAGCCTCTTTTAAGTGCTCTCTATACCACCTTTTTGCTACCTCATAGGTTAACCTGATAAATTGATCCACTCTTGAGAGATGGAATACTCTCTCAATATTGTTGGATTGTAGATCAAGAACAATCTCTCCTGTAACACTCTTCATCACCCTTTCCTCTGGAACAAAGCGTTGTGCAAGTGTCATTATGAGGTCTTTAGATTGTATTGACATTGGGTGTGAAGCTACATTTACCAACCCTAATTAGATTAATGTAGAAACCATAGGAAATCTAGTGGGTTTTTTAAATATCTCCAAGAACGCTCCCAAATCTGTGTGTCCTAATTCTATAGCTTTGATTTTAGAGTAATCATCATGAAACCTTGATTTGGTTGGAGGAACACCTTGGAACTTAAACAGATTGGTTTTTGGTGCCATTTTCTTGCCTGATGAAGATGCCATTATATCTGCACAAAAAGGATGTTGATTATTTTGAAATTAGAGAAAAATGAATTCATCAAATCCTAGTACTGACTTACACAAAACCCAAAAATCCTAATGCTCAAAAAACACCAAAAACCTTTTCAACACCCCCCATCCTTCATTATCTCTTAAAGGCTTATTGGAACACCTGGCACACCTAATGTGCATTCCCTAGAAGAAGATTTAGATATATAAGGTGTCCACAAGTGCACCAAGTTAGGTGCACTAGTGCACACCTAGTATTTTATGTTCATTTAAAACAATTTGGGTGCACACTTGTGCACCTGGATAGGTGCGCTAGCGTGCACCTAGAGAATTTTTTAAGGTTTTATTATTTAAATCTATGATTTTTGTCATTTTTTTGTTTACTTGTGAGGGGGTCCAGAGTAGTGCACCATACAAGGTGTGCCACTGCACATCTGTTGAGGTTTATATTGGCTTTTGTTTTGAGGTTTTGTGCTTGTTTTTTGAAGGGAGAGGTGGGGAGTAGTGCACTTGACTAGGTGCACTACTGTGTACCTCAATTCTTTCTATAGGGTGAAGCAGAAGTGGAGCAAGAGAATGTTCTAGGTAGAAAGCGCACCTCACTGAGGTGCATAATTTGCAAATTGAGTAAGACTCATAGGAGTTGCAGTTGATTGAAACTTCATAGAGGTATTTGATAGAGAATAAAAAAAAGTGAGAAAGGAAGGGAGGTGGGGGCTTATATAGCCTCACCCGACCTTTCGTGTTGTGCCTGTGCACATTTGTGCAAATGCCCAGCTATGCATTGGTGCATCACCAAAGGGTGATGTACTTTCCCTTATCTATAATGCACTAGCACACTAGATTAGGTGTGCTGGTGCATCTTTTAAATTTTTCACTTTTAAACTTATCTCCTCTGATAATTAGATTTTCGTCCTCTGGTTTCTCCGCTAGGGCTTAGAACATGAACAAAGGGGGTTTGGTAGGTTCTAAAAATGGCTTGAATACTAGACTAGGAGTCCAAAAGGCCAAAATTTAAAATAGGGGGTCCCCATTTCTATTGGGAAATGGGGCGTGTGTTGTGAAACCACAACAAATAGCCCCAGAAAAAGGAAGAAATGAAAAAGGCATTTCTTCACCAACAAACATTCCTCTAACATGTGTTAGAACCCAATTGAATCCTAAACATCGCAAGAAAATCTTGAATGACTTCATAGTCAAAAATTTAGGATTCAAAACATCAAAGCTCAATGTGTTTTTAGTGTATTCATTTCCTTTGATATCTCAAAGATGTAGTCTATCAAAAGCTTCTGACAACTCAGAAACAATATTCCATCCTTCTTGGCACATCCATTAAGAACCTTCATGAAGGTCATTTTTCGATCCTCTGCTTGACTAGATGAGAGAATCAGTTCGAGGGCTCTTAGAAGGATGTCACTTTTAGTTTAAATTTCTTGGTAATCCCTTGGATAATTTCTCCATGTAATTCATAATGTTTCCATTTGATTCTTGGATGAAGTAATGTTTTTATTTGCATCTATATATCAAATAACCCCTTTTAGATCTTTTAGAATCCTTCAGTCTTAACACCATTCTTTTCTTTGTGTCTTTTTTTATTTTTATTTTCTTCTTGTTGCTCCACTTTTCCACCATATACAATTTTTTGCAAAGTGGAGAGTAAACCAATGTCATGTTCTGTCAAGTCGGGTCACTAGGTTTTTCTTCTTTAGGTGTTGAGTTTCTCCATTGCAAGTTTTCATCTTTTCCTTTCTCCCATATCACATTTAGCCTGGGTGGGTATTTCTTGGTTGTCATGAGTTGTACGAGTAGTTTAGAGCCATCCCTGATGGAGATTCTTGATTTGTGCTATATCTTTTGATTTCCATGTAGCTCATTTGATCTGGAGTTAAAGAAAATTGAATCGATGGAAAATCAAGTTTCAGCTTCTCCTCGGCGAGTTCCCATACCCAAAAGGCAAATTTTCACAAAGGCTAACAAATGCTATTTATAAGCTTCCTTGAAGAAAAGTAAATCATGTTAAGAAAATATTTTTTAAGTGATGTCATGATCTCATAGCGAGAACCATTTTAAAGTTTGGAAATTGATTGAGATAAGCATCAACGGAAAACCAAAAAAGAGCATCTTCATGGCGGACTTCGAAGTCAATAATCAATTTTCCAAAAAGGTATATGTAAAGGAATTGAGAAAGCCAATGGGCCCCACCCCTAATATATGAGTAGCCGCAAAGAAGGCTTTAATGTGCTCATCTATAGTAACCTTCCCATCCCCTGAGAATTTAGGGAAATTCTTCCTTGAACCATCTGGGAGTGGATGATAGGCATTTAGTGCTAATGGCCCTGTTGCTGCAGCCCATGGAGCAACCATGATTGTCCTACTAGTATATGGCAAAAAATTAACAATTGGAAGGGTTGTAACTCTGTGAAGTGCTAATACCTGACAAGTGGAATATGAAGTGCTGGCATCTTGGCTTCTAACAGGAGAAGGGGGTCTACTACGACTTTTACCTTCACCTTTCTACTTTGGAACTTCTAAGATAGGAAAATCGAGCTCTGTTAATTTGTCAAAAGTGGAATCTTGCCCACCCTGTTTCTTGGTACTCCTGAGGAACCTAAATTTTTCCATGATACTAGGTTTGATTTAACTCTAAGCTTACTATCTAAATTGTCTTTTCGCTCTCCGAATATCTCTTCTTTGAACAGCTCTTTCAAAATCTTTAGCTCTTCTTTCTTCTTCTTCTAATATCTAGCTAGCATTTTGGTAATGTTCAGTGTTCCTTCTGTGCCTCCAAATGAATGTGTTAAGGGATGAAATTATATCCTCTTGTTCTTCTTGAAAACCAAGGTTATGTTGGAGCACTGGGATTATGTTTTCATGAGGTAGTACCATTTTTCCTCATGACATAGGCTTTTCAATCAAACGACTATTCGTTTCCCCAGTAGAGTCGCCAAAAATCTGTTGGTAAATAGATTTGTTCTTTTTATCTTTCATGAAATTATGACTCTTAATGCCCAGATTATGAACAATATCTATTCATAACAGTTGAAAAGCCATTTTATGGTTACTAGCTTTTCTCTAAATTGGTAGGTATAACTCCCTATATGAATAATCTTCAAGGAATTATGTTTGTTTCTACTTATCTAACATAGGTTATGCTCTTAACTTGATAGCAGGAGAGGCAAACCAAATTAAGCCTAACTAGAGCTTAATTCAGGCAAGAAATAGTTCTCAAAATTGAAATAGATTTATGTATCCACACTGCTTATGAATTCATAAGTCCATCTACGCAAGACTAAAATAAGTTGAAATCTAAATCTGAACTACAACTGATGAATCAAGAAAATTAACAGAATCCTTTTGTCAAATTAAATATAACAATACTTATTACATCCATTTGAAATCCAGAAAATAGGGAAAATGAAACTCTATTTTTTCTTAGTTCTCTGTAATGCAGAAAGGGAATACTAACAAATTACAGTATCTACTGGAACAGAAAATGATTAAAACAAAGTCTTATTCAATTGTCTTTGCAATGGATAGTACTTCACACCAAAATTTTGTCGATCTTTGATTAATCATTAAATTTTATACATATAGGTTTTGAGAGATGATTGTTAGAATGGGAATTTTGATCGGTTCATCTTCTGAAAATGACAAATGGCTAGATGCCAATTTGTCGAATTTCAAAATTTACAAAAATTTCCAACATTTACATCAGAAAATAGAAAAGGAGTATTAAATAAGTCATTTGGACTTCTTTCCTTTTTCAATTTTTTCCCTATATGTTCTAGCAGCCACTATAATTGGGATCATCTCCTCATGACTAGGCACATGTACATTGGTGAATCTTAAGAGCCACTTTGAATGCTCCTAAGCCAATTCCTTTACTGCACCTAGCTAACTTGTCAACTCTCTAGCTACCAAATGTACACATCCACCGAGTGTTTGCAACTCTACCACTCTATTTTGACTACTTGAAGTCATTCCAGATAGATTATTCAAGTATGTGGAGAAGTTATGCTTCATTACCTCTATCCCAATGAGAGCCTTTCCTTGCCCACTACTTTATGGATCTGTCTGTAACTCTTGCATGAGCTCAAACGCTCAGTCTTGGATCTTTTTCACCTTTTCCTTTATTTCTTTGAGTCCTTCCTCTACCTCTTGAATCATTTCTTTCTTGAATTGCATGTTCTAAAGCCATTCGAACAAAGGCTTGGTCCCCTTCTTCAAAATATTCACTTTGATTACCTCTTTTGCTTTCATTTGAATGACCATATTTAGGAGAGAAACACATTCCTCACACCTTGCCTTTTCTGCATCCAAAGTGTTGTGATTAGAAGTAATATTATCCTTCTCAATTTCTAATCGAAGGATAACATTTCCAATTTGATCAATCAGAATAGCTCCATCTATGCTGAGCTTCTGAATCCATTCTTTTTCGATCTAGCCAAAATGTATATCCTTTTGGAGTTGTGAGATGAAGGCTTGCATTTCTTCTGCAGTAGGGTTCTTAGTAGCAGGCACACCAGTAATGGTCACCAATGGAACAACTAGTTGCCTGATGAATCTTTTCAATTCCTCAATCTTTGCTGTCATTCTGATTTTTGATAGTTTGAGGTCCTCTAGTTGTTCCTCTATCACCTCGTTACTTGATCTCTATAGGCCCACTTTTGTGTCATGCTTAGCTTCCCCGAGATCAATTGAATGCAGAGTGAAGTCTTCTGGACTCATATCCTCAATTCGCCCTGCCTTGTTTGGTTTTGCTACCTCTAGAGTTAAGTGTCCTATTTTTGGATCTTGTCCCAGAATTGACAAGGTCTTCTGCTTTTTAGCTTTCACCATGGCAGATCCTGAGTGAACCACTTGGGATACAACATCTTTCAAAGAAACACCTTCATCTTTCCTTTTTCTCTTCTTTTCCAAAGTATCCTCGAGCCAAGATTCTATACTAATCACTTTGGAGGCTATTCCAAGTGACTCAATGCTGAATATCTTCTTCTTCACTAGAGTCATTGTTGTTGTAGTTGCACAAAAGGGGGTCTTTGGATTTTGAGAAAGAAGCCAAAATGAACCTGGAGCTTTCTCTTGTTTTTGGGTTTTCTTTGCAACTTCATTAGAATCAGTAGATTCGCTACTACTACTTTTATCATCTTTGATCTCTACTATTTGAATAGGAGAACCAGTGGGCTTTAGAAGAGGAGCACTTACAAATAGTGTAGGGCTATGATGAGGGGATAAGATAGGGGTGACATGAGGTGATGGATTTGGAGAAGTTTGAGGAGATGGGGGTAAAGTGGTGTGTGGAGGTGAGACTGGAGCAAGGGATCCATCTTTCTGCTCTTTCGTTCCCTTCTTAGCTCCAAGTTGAGCTCCAATGACTAATAACGATCCACCTTGACAGGTTGGGGCTATTGGAACATGCTTCTTCAAGGGTTGGTCACCCACTCCTATAGATTGGGTTGGTCTTTGAGCCACTATGGCAGTAGCACTGGGAGTGGCACTTTGACATGAAGTAGGAGTAGCTACATCTAGAGAAGCCTAAGTAGCTTTGCTCTTGCTTCGACCTTTCTTAGCTATCCATTCAACCCACTTCCCAGTTCTTTTGATAATTCTTGCCATCATGACATTGAAATTTTCTTCTATGTCAACATATGGTTCAGAGCTAATGGGAGTATTCCTTAATTTTGCCAAATATGTATTACTGTACATATTTTGACCGTCATCCTCCATCCCTTCCACATCTAAATTTATCCCATATGTCTTTATCTGATCAATTGTAAATTTGGCAAAGGCGCGATCTCAGCTCTCCAACTCATCCTTACAATCTGCCCAATAATCCTCCATGGTTGTTACATGTTTGATCACGCTTCCAATCTAGAGCACATCCCTAGCATATCCATTAGGATCAAATAGGGGCCTTACTGCTTCATACTCTTCCACTTTGTATTTAATCTCAAATGCTTTGAGTATATTCTTTGCATCTAATCTAGTTTCACAATAGTATGCTCCAACTTTTATAGGGAATTCATACCCTTTCTTCTTCAGGCTAGCGCTCAACACGTTCACTTGTATTGCTTGCCTCGCGATCTCCATGAGTAGGATCATATCATCTGGATACTTGGGTAGCTTCAATGGGAATCCATCGAATGCTGCAAGATGCAAATAAGAAAATGATGAGAACTAGATGAAGTAACTACCAAATTGGTTGATGATCGCCATCGCTTCTGGACTGAATCTCTGCTCCGGGCACCCCTGTAGTTTCCTGCAAATCCTCATGGTGAATGCATCATTTACTCAGATGTATTCTGCATAACTATTCTTTAATTGCAATCATGGATAAAAATGATTACTTTTTAAATTATCAGGGAAATCCTCAATTCTAGGGATTCCTGGCCACAATTGAAGAGAAGCCAACATATATATCAAGAATGAGGACATATAAAAAGAATTATAAAACTTAGCTGCATTGAGAGCCCTAGAAAGCTGTTCACTAACCTCATGCACCCAATCAATATACTGTGTGTCTAAGAAAATAACTTGCACCAAAAAGAAGTACTACTCTACAAAATTAAAAGCTTCTACCTCACCTTTGAGTTGATGCAACAGAACAAAAATATCAACAATTTTTGGTTTGAGGTCCATGTCGAAGAGAGTTTTAGGGACTTTACTCTTGGGTCCCCTTAGCTTCTGAAATAAAGACTGCATGATCTCCTTCCTCCGAACCATCTTTTTCAATGAGTACTCAGACATGGCTCCATTGATCATCAAATTAGATAACTCCTCCTGTTCTAGAATTTGCAAGCAATTCACCACTAATTGTCGATTGATTGAAATCAACATTGTCTGATCAAGCAATAGAATCTGTCTTGTATCTGGGTTGTAAGGATTGATGCATTCTAAAATTAACTCTAGGGCTTGTACTGCTATAGGGAACCTAGTTGCTTCTACTAATCTACTTCCCCAAAGTTTCTCTGTTATGGGGTGGATTGGTTCTGCTCTCAATATCCTTTGAAAATCATGCATATCATAGAAACAAAGTGAAGTATCCGTGAAAGTCGACCACTCTGACCTAATTCCATCCAATCCATCAAACCCTGCTAATCTTGTTTCCATTTTATTTGATGTATTATAGCAAAAACTCAAATAGTTATAGCTGACACAAGATGCAAATTCTATATTTGAAAAATACTTGAAAACACTATCCAATGCAATAGTATAACAGTAAGACAGTAGTTTGAAAATCTGTTACTTCACTCTTTATAGAATAAACCTAGATTTGCTCATTGAATTTCATAAACCATGCCACACGAGTGGAATTAAGAGTAAATCCATTGGATTGTGGATATAAAGGTTATAACGAATTTAACTTTGTCTTTTCACCGTTTTCGTTTGCTTCAATGGTAACTTTCATTAATTACTGGTTTACTTTCTGTTTCACCTATTTTTTGAAAAAATAAGAACGGAGTACTTCCTAGGGAAAAATTTTCTTACCTCAATTCTGCTTGCAACCACCCCATCAATTCGCTGATCTACTTCTATTTCTTTGCCCAAAACAATCTACAATCAATTCACATGCTTACCATGTTTGCAGGAATAATTTTTTCTCAAATGCAAAAAACGGTCCTTGAGGGTAGAAAACTCGCAGTGGAGAAGCAGATGTTCAATTTTCTCCTTTTACTTTAGCTTTCACCTTTCAAACCCTAACCATTTTAATAAAACTATTGGGAAGTATAAAAGAGGCTTCTCGGCGAAAAATGGTGTCCATTCAGTAACTCTATTTTTCCATTTGGGCCTTTGCGAAAGTTTGCCTTCTAGGTGCGAAAACCCACAATGGAGAAGAAGAAACCTATTTTTCTGCCAATACTCATTGTTTCACTTCCTCTACCTTATTCACTTTATTTTAAGCCTCTGGGAAACAAAAAATTGACTTCGAAAGTGAGGGGTGGGGCCCATTGGCTTTCTCAATTCTTTTACATATACCTTTTTGGAAAACTGATTATTGACTTTGAAGTCCGCCACGGAGAAGCTCTTTTCTACTTTTCCGCTGATGCTTATCTCGATCAATTTCCAAACTTTAAAATGGTTCTCACTGTGAGATCATGACATCAGTTAAACGATCTTTTCTAAACATGATTTACTTTTCTTCAAGGAAGCTTATAAATAGCATTTGTTAGCCTTTGCAAAAATTTTCCTTCTGGGTGCGAGAACCCGCCGAGGAGAAGCCAAAACTTGATTTTTCGTCAGGACATGAGGATATTGCTGTAAGATTGTTTGTAGAGACCCTTATAGATAATGCAACAGACTAGTTTTATCGTTTAGTGGATGGTTCAATAATAGATAGGGACATGATGAGAACTAAATTTGAAGCCAGGTTCAAGACTGTGGAAGATGAGCATGCCTTGCTAACACAGTTGACTTCAATTAAGAAGCAACCAACTATGAGCATGAGAGATTTCATTGCCAACTTCAATAAAATTAATAGCAGAATTCCTACTGCTCATAGACCCACACCTGATAATTAAAAAACTTTCTTTATTAGTGCTATGCCTCCAGACATCAATTATGATCTGAGAAGAGCATGCCCTAATGATCTAGCTGACACACAGAAGAAAGCTATTAAATGTGAAGATGATCTAATTTCTGTAGGAAAATGGAAACAAGAACTTCAAACTAAAGGGAATTCTAGTCATACCACATCATCAGAAGAGATGATTCAGAATTTGTTTAATGAGCTAGTAGCGATGAAAAAGCAATTACCCGGATTCAATAACTCTCATCAACGGAATTACCAAAACTCACCAGGAAGAAACAATGAAAATAGATTTCCACAACTTATAGGTTCACAACCTAGGTTGCAAATTGAAGCAACACCAAAAAAATCAAATATGTGCATCTTCCATTTAACCATAGATCATGACAGTGAGAATTTTTCGGAGACTATCCATATGATGCAATTGCTATCTACTAATGAATTAAATATTGCAGCTCTGTGTTCAGAACCTGATTCTTGTTCAAATGGTGACTCTGGAAATTTATTTTTATAATATGAATCGGATTCTGAATCAAAGGGTGAATGTTACACTACTATTGATGGAACCTCATACAAAGTACTTACCCGTGGACAAAGAATGAATAATCAAACCTCTAGTCATATTGACAGAGATGAATCTGCTCCTTCTACGAGTAAGATACATATTGATCAAGGAACATCCACTTCACAAATGGGTAAGGACAATACATCTTTTGATTTCATTCAATTTTGTGAAGAGTCAAAAGTTCAAATTTCTACTATTGATTATTTAAAGTCACATCCTTCTGAACTAAAGAGGTTTGTGGATAAATGTAAAGGAGGTACCTCAGACTTAAACAATAATGTGACTATTGAAATCGAAGATGAAACTTTAACATTTGGCTTGTTTAATCAAGAAGATTCTACTATTTTAGTGACTTTCCCTAGACAGAAGCCTGAACCTTTTTATATTTCATTGTATATTAATGGATGTAAACTCAGTAATTGCATAATAGATTCAGGTGCATCAGATAATGTTATGCCATATTCCATAGCTAAAGCCTTGGGGTTGAATCTTACTAAAGTACATGGGAGATGTTATTCTATGGATGCCAAGCAAGTCCCTCTACTTGGACAGATTAAAGATGCACAAGTAGCTCTGGCCTCATATCCAGAAAAGAAACTCCTGTTAAATATCCTAGTAGCTGATATTCCTGCAAGTTATGGACTCCTTTTAAGTAGAAGTTTCTGCCGAGACTTAGGAGGAGAAATTAAGCTAGACTGGTCCCAAGCTGTGATACCTATTGGTAATAAGAAGGTCAAGTTGGAACCTGAAGAAAAAGAAAAATTCATAGTCTTGAAATTGGATGACCCCAAAGCTCAAATTTTATATCAAGAATTGGAATTTGGTAGTTATATGTTATTTATTGAAGATGATTCAGGTAAACAAATGAACGAGAATCAGGTCAAGAAAATTCCTGATGAAAATAAAGAAGTTTCTAACATATGGACACTCGAATTTGATGGGAGCTATGCTTCCTCAGGTTTTGGAGCTAGCGTAGTGTTGATATCTCCAGAAGGAGAAGCTGAGCCCTTAGCTTTCAATTAGAGTTTGGTAACACAAACAATATAGTAGAATATGAAGCTTTAATATTGGGGATAGTTACTACAAAAGAAAGAGGGATAAAAGTCTTCAAGGCCCAAGGTGATGCAGAGCTTATTGTGAGACAAATAAAATGACAGTACTCAGTGAAGAATCATAAACTGAAGAATTATAGGAATAGGGTGTGGGATGAGATAGAAGGTTTAGACGCCTTCTCCATTAGAGTCGCGCCAAGAGAAATGAACACAAAGGCTGACTCACTGGCAGTCTCTGCTTCCTTGTTACTCCCACATCAAGATTTTAAGGATAAAAAATATCAGATTGAAATTATATAGAGATCTTTTGTCCCAGATAATATAGTGTTCTGGCAAGTCTTTAAGGATGATCAGAGTTTGCAACTATTTCTAGAAAATGATAAAGCAAGCTTTGAGCCTGAGTCTTGCGAGGATGATGAACATAGAAAAAGTGGTGAGGTCCAACTGGAAAGTAATATTATTCCCACTTATTGCGTAGCTCTGGAAAAGTTGTTTAACAGACATGATGCTTATGTTAAGCAGAAAAGAATAGAAAAGGGACCAACCATGGGTGAATATGAAGGATTGAACATTGGAGATGTCCATAGTCCTAAAATGATTAATATTCTAAAATGTTGTACTCTTGAAGAGAGAGAAACTACAAAGAAATTATTTGAAGAATATAGAGATGTCTTTGCTTGGAGCTATGAAGACCTGAAGAGCTACAGAGGAGGAGAGGTGAAACATCATATTCCTCTCAAACTAGATGCAATACCCTTTCGACAAAAGCAAAGAAATTATAATCGAAAGGTTGCGGATGCCATTTTCTGAGAAGTTGATAAAATGTTAAAAGCAAGAATCATTTATCCTATCCATCACTCTACCTGGATAGCCAACATAGTGCCTGTCAGGAAGAAGAATGAAGAGATAAGGATTTGTGTATATTTTCATAACTTGAATCACGCATCTCTCAAAGATAATTTTGCTCTCCCGAACAGGGACCATTTGTTACAAACAGTTGTAGGATCTAAGATGATGTCTATACTTAATGGCTTTTCAAGATATAACCAGGTCAAAGTAGAAAAGAAAGATCAACATAAAATAACGTTCACAACTCCTTGGGGCACATTTGCATATCACAGGATGACTTTTGGACTGATCAACATTGGGGCTACGTTCCAAAGATGTATGAGTGAGACCTTCATTGATATGAAAGATCGAATAATAGACATAGACCTAGATGATCTTACAGTGTTCTCAAAGCAAAGAAAAGACCATATGGAAGATCTAAGAAGAGTGTTACAAAAATGCAGGGAACATGGTATTTCTCTTAATCCAAAAAAGTCAATGTTCTGTGTAACCGAAGGAAAATTACTTGGACATATAGTGTTAGAGGAAGGCATTAAAATTGATCTTGACAGAGTAGAGGCCATGCAAAGACTAAGTCTTCCTATAAACAAAACAGGGGTTAAATCTTTCTTTGGCCAGGTGAATTTCCTTAGAAGGTTTGTTCCCAATTTTGCAGAAACTACTAAGCATACGATCGATATGATGAAGGGAAATTCAAGTTTCAAATGGAGTGAGGAAGGAAAGCGAGCTTTTCAAGATATAAAAAATGTTGTCGCTAATGCCCCTATGCTATGTCATCCAAATTACAAGCAAGTTTTTATTATTTATTGCTACGCTTCAAAACATACATTATCATCTATTCTTGTGTAGGAGAATGATGAAATAATACATGATCCCATAGCTTTCATGAGCATACCTTTGAAAAATGATGAACTAAAATATTCACAAATTGAAAAGCATGCTTATGTAGTAGTTAGAGCACTGAAGAATTTTTGTTTCTATATCTTACATTCACACTCTATTGTCTTTGTCCCAAATACAACGGTAAGAAGTGTGCTAATGTAACAGGAGTTAGGTTGCAATGTCAGAGGAGAGTGGTGTAAGGAAACTTGGCAACAAATAATATAACCATTTCCACATAACCCATAATAGATCTAAAATAAACACAAAATTAAAATCCACATGCAAGAGAATAGACAACATACCCACAAAATTGTGACACAAGATATACCCTGGGAAACCCTCATTGAGGGAAAAACCCAGCCTCCAAAAGCATCCATCATTATGTATTATTCAGCAAAAAATACCTTTGCCATACAACCATGGAAGCCTTCATGGCCATAGCCACAACCGAGCAAACTATGTGAACAAGCATGAATTGACACATCCCATGCCATGCTTCCAACCTTCACAAATACTCCCTTGGCTAACCTGTCAAGCCTTGTCCCGCTCAACTCTTGCCTTTTGTCTTCTCCTTGTCACTCTCTTTCTCTCTACAACAACTACCCTTGTGCCTTCTTATATAGTAGCAAGTCCCACAAAACCAGTAAGTGGTATTACATAAACCATGCGCTAAAACCATGTGCTACCTAACCCACTGACCCCGCATTTAATATTGGGCATTTAATTCTTTTCCCCAATATTAAATAATTACATGAAATGTTATCACAATGTTACAATACAACTCATCAAGAATATTCCATGGGAATCTTTACATGTTGCACGTCCATCTAGGCACAACATTACATAATAAAATAAAATAATAAAATATAACAATATTATGCAATGTGTGCAACACCCATTATCTCAACACGTGGGTGGCAAAGATATAGGAATATGATATTGAGATTAAACCTACCAAGGTGGTAAGAGGAAATGCTCTATGCAGAGCAATTGCAGAAAACAAAACCACTAATGAATTAGGAGAATCGAATGAGAAGCAACTGGTGCTGGAAGTAGGTCTCTATGATTCATGGTTTGAGAACATTTCTTACCTTTTAACATATGGTGAATGTCCAAAAGGTTTGAATACAAAACAAAGAAGAGATCTTAGATTAAAAGCAGCCAAGTACATAATTTAGGATGGCAAGCTTTTCAAAAGGGCTATTGATGGTACATTCCTAAGTTGTGTAGATAAACCACAACAAGAAAAGTTGTTGAAAGCATTTCACGATGAGGCATGTCGAGGACACTTCTCTTCTTTAATTATAGCCTTCAAAATACTAAGGCAATGCTATTACTAGCTAGGGATGTTCAAAGATGCATATGCATGGGTAACTAATTTTGAAAAGTGTAAGATGTTTTCTAGATGCCCTCAATTAGCCACACTACCACTGAGACCTATTATCATTGAAGAAACTTTTCAGCAATGGGGTCTTGATTTCATTGGTCCAATTACTCCTGCATCTGTTGCAAGTCATCAATATATCATAACTACAACTGACTACTTCACCAAGTGGGTAGAAGCTAAGGCTACAAAGAAAACTACTTCTGAGGTGGTATGTGAATTCATTAAAGAAAACATTTTTGTCAGATCTGGCATTCCCATCAAGTTAGTGATGGATAATGCATTTTATTTTTCTTCAATTGAAATTACTAATTTCTATTTTGAGTATGGGATCACCGTTAGTCATTCATATGATTATTTCCCTCAAGGGAATGGATAGGCAAAATCTAGCAATAAGAACTTGATCAATATTGTAAAGAAATCGGTGTCAAATAACCAAAAGAATTGGCACAAAAAAATTCATGAGGCACTTTGGGCAGATAGAGTGACACCCAAGAGAGCAATTGGTATATCCCCTTTTGAATTGGTTTATCGAACTAAAGCTAATCTACCTCTACCATTGGAATTGGCTACAAGCAAAATCAGAACAATAATTGAAGATGATGTCTATAAGGATGGTCTAGAAAAGAGAGTCCTGTACTTGAATAAACTAGAAGAGGAAAGGATGGAAATTGTTGATCATATCAAACAGCACCAAATGCAAGTAAAAGAACTTTTCGACAAGAAAACAAGACCTCAAAAATTTATGGTGGGAGATATGGTGTTACTCTAGGATAAAAGAAAGGCTCCAAAAGGAATGCATAAGAAGTTTGATACTCTATGGAAAGGCCCTTTCAGAATTCAAAAGGCATTTGAAAATAATTCTTTCAAATTAGCATATGAAGATGGTGAAGAACTATCCCTGACTTATAATGGTTAGGATCTCAAGCTCTACCAAGTTACAAATTGAAAATAGGTAACCCCTGTAATGTACCATAGTTAGACTTAGTGCTATGTGTGTCTTAGTTTTCTTTCCCTTTCTGGTGTCTTTTGCTCACTTTCCTTGTTTTTTTTTGTTTTTGTTGTGTTGCTGCCCTTTATTTTCTTTTGTGAAACCAGAGGTTCTAAGTTCCTTTGCTTGGGCATACTCTACCCAAGTCCCCATTCACAGCCAACTGTTGCCCCACTTTTCCACCATATACAAATTTTTGCAAAGTGGAGAGTAAACTAATGTCATGTTCTATCAAGTTGGGTCACTAGGTTTTTCTTCTTTAGGTGTTGAGTTCCTCCATTGCAAGTTTTCATCTTTTCCTTTCTCCCATATCACATTTAGCCCAGGTGGGTATTTCTTGGTTGTCATGAGTTTTATGGGTAGTTTAGAGCCATCCCCAATGGAGATTCTCGATTTGTGCTATATCTTTTGATTTCCATGCAGCTCATTTGATATGGAGTTAAAGAAAATTGAATCGGCAAAAAATCAAGTTCCGACTTCTCCTCGGCAGGTTCTCGCACCCAGAAGGCAAATTTTTGAAAAGGCTGACAAATGCTATTTATAAGCTTCCTTCAAGAAAAGTAAATCATGTTAAGAAAAGATCAGTTAAGTGATTTCATGATCTCACAGCAAGAACCATTTTAAGGTTTGGAAATTGATCGAGATAAGCATTGGTGGAAAACCAAAAAAGAACTTCTCCGCGGTAGACTTCGAAGTCAATAATCAATTTTTTGACAAGGTATATGTAAAGGAATTGAGAAATCCAATGGGCCCCACCCCTCACTTTTGAAGTCAGTTTTGTGTTTTTTGGAGGCTTAAAATAAAGAGAATAAGGCGAAGGTAGTGAGACAATGAGTATTGGCAAAAAAATAGGTTTCTTCTTCTCCATTGTGGATTTTTGCACCTAGAAGGGAAATTTCCACAAAGCCCCAAATGGAAAAATAGTGTTACTAAGTGGACCCCATTTTTTTTCGTGAAGCTCCTTTTATACTTCTTTAAATTTTTATTAAAATGCTTAAGGTTGAAAGGTGAAAGCTAAAGTAAAAGGATAAAATTGATCATCTGCTTCTCCACTGCAAGTTTTCTACCCTTGAGGACCATTTTCTGCATTTGAGAAAAAATCATTCTTGCGAACATGGTAAACACGTGAATTGATTACAGATTATTTTGGGCAAAGAAATGGAAGCAGATCAGTGAATTGATGGGGTGTTTGCAAGTAGAATTGAGGTAAGCGGATTTTTCCCTAGAAAGTACTCTGATCTTGTTTTTTCAAAAAATAGGTGAAATGAAAAGTAAACCAGTAATTAATGAAAGTTACCATTGAAGCCAAAAAAAATTGTGAAAAGACAAAGATAAATCTTTTATAACCTTTATATCCACTAATCCAATGGATTTACCCTTAATTCCACTTGTGTGGCATGATTTATGAAATTCAACGGGCAAATTTGGGTTTATTCTATAAATAGTGAAGTAACAGATTCTCAAACTACCGTCTTAGTGTTATACTGTTGCATTGGATAGTGTTTTCAAGTATTTTTCAAATACAGAATTTGCATCTTGTGTCAGCTATAACTATTTGACTTTTTTCTATAATACATCAAATAAAATGGCAACAAGATTCATAGGGTTTGATGGATTGGGTGGAATTAGGTCAGAGTGGTCGACTTTCACGGATACTTCACTTTGTTTCTATGATATGCATGATTTTCAAAGGAGATTGAGAGCAAAACCAATCCAGCGGATTAGTAGAATCAGCTGGGTTCCCTGTAGAAGTAAAAGCCCTAGAGTTAATTTTAGAATGCATCAATCATTACAACCTGGATACAAGGCAGATTCTATTGCCTGATCAGACAATGTTGATTTCAATCAATCGACAATCAGTGGTGAATTTCTTATGGATTCTAGAATGGGAGGAGTTCTCTAATTTAACGATATGTGGTGCCATGTCCAACTACTCATTGAAAAAGATGGTTTGGAGGAAGGAGATCATGTAATCTTGGTTTTAGAAGCCAAGGGGAGCTAAGAGTAAAGTCCCTAAAACTCTCTTCGGCACAGACCTCAATCCAAAAATTGTTGATATTTTGGTTCTATTACATCAACTCAAAGGTGAGGTAGAAGCTTTTAATTTTGTAGAGCAGTACTTCTTTTTGGTGCAAGTTATTTTCTCAGACACACAGTATATTGACTGGGCCCATGAGGTCAGTGAACAGCTTTCTAGGGCTCTCAATGTAGCTAAGTTTTATAATTCTTTTTATATGTTCTCATTCTTGATATACATGTTGGCTTCTCTTCAATTATGGTCGGGACTCCCTAGAATTGAGGATTTCCTTGATAATGTAAAAATTTATGAGTTTTATCCATGTTTGCAATTATAGAATAGTTATGCAGAATACATCTGGGTAAATGATGCATTCACCATGAGGATTCATAGGGAACTACAGGGGCACTCGAAGCCAAGATTTAGTCTAGAAGTGATGGAAATCATCAGCCAATTTGGCAGTTACTTCATCCAACTCTCATCATTTTCTTATTTGCGTCTTACAGCGTTCGATGGATTCCCACTGAAGCTGCCTAGGTATCTAGATGATATGATCGTGCTCATGGAGATCGTGAGGCAAGCAATACAAGTGAACGTGTTGAGCACCAGCCTGAAGAAGAAAGGGTATGAATTCCCTATAAAATTTGGAGCATACAGCTGTGAAACCAGATCAGATGCAAAGAATATACTCAAAGCATTTGAGAGTAAATACAAATTGGAAGAGTATGAAGCAATAAGGCCCCTGTTTGATCCTAATGGATATGCTAGGGATGTGCTCCAGATTGGAAGCGTGATCAAACATGTAACAACCATGGAGGATTATTGTGAAAATTGTAAGGATGAGCTGGAGAGCCAAGATCGCGCCTTTGCCAAATTTACAATTAATCAGATAAAGACATATGGAATAAATTTAGATGTGGAAGGGCTGGAGGATGACGGTCAAAATATGTACAATAATACATATTTGGCAAAATTGAGGAATACTCCTATTAGCTCTAAACCATATGTTGACATAGAAGAAAATTTTGATGTCATGATGGCAAGAATTATCAAAAGAACTAGGAAGTGGGTTGAATGGATAGCTAGGAAAGCCCGAAGCAAGAGCAAAGCTACTCAGGCTTCTCAAGCTACAGCTACTCCTACTTCATCTCAAAGTGCCACTCTTAGTGCTACTACCACAATGGCTCAAAGACCAACCAAATCTATGGGAGGGAGTGACCAGCCCTCGGAGAAGCATGTTTCAATAGCCCCAACCTATCAAGGTGGATTGCTACCAATCATTGGAGCTTAGCTGGGAGCTGAGAAGGGAATGAAAGGGAAAAAAAATGGATCCCCTCCTCCAATCTCACCTCCACACGCCACTTTGCCCCCATCTCCTTAAGCTTCTCCAACTCCATCTCCTTATGTCAGCCCTATCTTATCCCCTCATCACAGCCCTACACCATCCGTAAGTACTCCTCTTCTAAAGCCCACTAGTTCTCTTATTCAAATAGTAGAGATCGAAGATGATAAAAGTAGTAGTAGCGAATCTACTTATTCTGATGAATTTGCAAAGAAAGCCCAAAAAGAAGAGAAAGCTCTAGGTTCATCTCGGCTTCTTTCTCAAAATCCAAAGACCCCTTTTCTGCAACTACAGCAACAACGACTTGAGTGAAGAAGAAGATGTTCAGCATTGAGTCACTTAGAACGGCCTCCAAAGTGATTAGTATAGTATCTTGGCTTGAGGATACTTTGGAAAAGAAGAGAAAAAGGAAAGATGAAGGTGTTCCTTTGAAAGATGTTGTATCCCAAGCGGTTCACTAAGGATTTGCCACGGTGAAAGCTAAAAAGCAGAATACCTTGTCAATTCTGAGACAAGATCCAAAAACAAGACACTTAACTCTGGAGGTAGCAAAACCAAACAAAGCAAGGTGAATTGAGCATATGACGCAAAAAGACTTCACTCTGCATTCAATTGATCTTGGGGAAGCTAGGCATTCAATTGAAAAGATTCATCAGGCAACTAGTTGTTCCATTGGCAACCATTACTAGTGTGCCTGCTACTAAGAACCCTACTACAGCAGAAGTGCAAGCCTTCATCTCACAACTCCAAAAGGATAGACATTTTGGCCAGATCAAAAAAGAATGGATTGAGAAGCTTAGTACAGATGGAGCTATTCTGATTGATCAAATTGGAAATGTTATCCTTCAGTTAGAAATTGAGAAGGATAATATTACTTCTAATCACAACACTTTGGCTACAGAAAAGGAAAGGTGTGAGGAATGTGTTTCTCTCCTAAATATGGTCATTCAAATGAAGGCAAAAGAGGCAATTAAAGAAAATATTTTGAAGAAGGGGACTGAGCCTCTGTTCGAATGACTTTAGAACATGCAATTCAAGGAGGAAATGATTCAAGAGGTAGAGGAAGGACTCAAAGAAACAAAGGAAAAGGTGAAAAAGATCCAAGACAGAGCATTTGAGCTCATGCAAGGGTTACACACAGATCCACAAAGTAGTGGGCAAGGAAATGCTATCATTGGGATAGAGGTAATGAAGAATAACTTCTCCACATACTTGAATAATCTATCTAGAATGACTTCAAGTAGTCAAAATAGAGTGGTAGAGTTGCAAACACTTGGTGGGTGCATACATTTGGCAGTTGGAGAGTTGACAAGTTAGCTAGGTGCAGTAAAGGAATTGGCTCGGGAGCATTCAAAGTGGCTCTTAAGATTCACCAATGTACATGTGCCTAGTCACGAGGAGATGATCCCAATTATAGTGGCTGCCAGAACATATAGGGCAAAAATTGAAAAAGGAAAGAAGTCTAAATGACTTTTTCAATGGTCCTTTTCTGTTTTCTAATGTAAATGTTGCAAATTTTTGTAAATTTTGAAATCCAACAAACTGGCATCTAGCCATTTGTCATTTTCAGAAGATGAACTGACTGAAATTCCCATTGTAATGGTCATCTCTCAAAACCTATATATATTAAATTTAATGATTGTTCAAAGGTCGGCAAAATTTTCGTGTGAAGTACTATTCATTGTAGAGACAATTGAATGGGACTTCATTTAAATCATTTTTTGTTCCAGTAGGTACTGTAATTTGGTAGTATTCCCTTTTGATGTTACAAAGAACTAAGAAAGAATAGAGTTCAATTTCCCCTATTTTCTAGATTTCAAATGGATGTAATAAGTATTTTATATTTCGTATGACGAAAGGATTCTGTTAATTTTCCTAATTCATTAGTTGTAGTTCAAATTTAGATTTCAACTTATTTTAGTCTTGTGTAGATGGAATTCTAAATTCATAAGAAGTGTGAATACATAAATCTATTTTGATTTTGAGAAATTTTTCTTGCTTGAATTAAGTTCTAGTTAGGCTTAATTTGGTTTGCCTCTCCTGCTCTTAGGTTAAGAGCATACCCTATTTTAGATAAGTAGAAACAAACATAATCCATTTAAGATTATTCATATAGGGAGCTGTAACTACCAATTTAGAGAAAAGTCGATAACCATAAAATGGCTTTTCAACTGTTGTGAATAGACATTGTTCATAATCTGGGCATTAAGAGTCATCATTTCACAAAAGATAAAAAAAACAAATCTATTCACCAACACTTCTATATTTGACTATGCTTAGAATGTATAGCTAGGACATCAGTGTTGTTTCTTGGATTCAATCTTTGGTGAACATCCCTTGTGTTCCTCTTTTAGAACTTCTTAGAAACTCTCACACAAAACAATGATCTTAGCAATCCTTCAAGAAGACCTCTCTATTTGAACCAATAGGAGTTTGGATCATCCCTTGCTTCTTTCAACCTTGGTTTGACAACACCTGAGATGGTCAATCTTAAATTTGCAAAGTGTTGAGAACTTGTTGGTCTAGAATCCTAAACTCAAGACTGAAAGTCCCCCTATTACTGCCAGTAACATCTGTTCCTCAGTTGGTGTAAGACACAAAATCATCCAAATGTTTTGACAAAGAAATACCTCTTCTTGAAATTAGAACCAAGAGAGTAGTTAGTAATATATGTCAAAATAAAATTTTGAATGCACCTTTACCCCTTGGATTGACACAACTTTTAAAACACGTGGCTGAAAGTGAAGACACAACTAAAAGAAGAGACACTTGCAGAAAATAAACACAGTTGTAGAAATAAAATCTAACTATTTTTTTTTCTATTTTTTGATTCATCTAGGCTTCCAAATAATGTTTCAAATGTTTCCCATTTACTAGAAATGGAACTAATTCCCCCTATAAGGAACTTAGCCTAAGAGTATTTTCTCTGAGAACTTTCACGATCTGATAAGGACCAATCCACAAGCATTGAAACTTGGTGTGGTTGTCTAGCTTTTCTTTCACCTTATTCCAAAGTAGAACAAGGTCAGAAATCCTAAAGAATTTTTTTGTGGCCCTCTTGTCAAGCCATCTCTTCACAATAGTTTGATGTTTAGCCATGTGCTCCAATGTAGTTGTCTATTTCTTGTCCATCTCTAAAAGATTCATCATTCTAATCTATACTTTGTCAACATCTTCAACATACCCACTCATGAATTTCAAAATAAGAATCCTAAGGTTGAGCGGGAATAATGGCTCTCTTTTGTAGATGAACAAATATGGAGAAGTCCCCAAAGCATTTTTTACCCTAACTAGATCTTTCCATAGAGCATATTAGAGTTGAGTATTCCAATCTTTAGGATTCTCCTTCAATAACAATCTTATTACTATGATCAAGTTCTTGTTTGTAGATTATGCTACCCCATTTCCTTATGGGTAGTAATTTGAAGAGAACTTGATAATAACCTAATTTTTGAATGCCCACTCGGTTAAGAATACTGGTGCAAAAGCTGACTTGTTATTGCACACTAAAGCAAATGGCATCCCAAATCTAGTAACAATGTGTTCCTCCAAGAAGTCTATTACCACTTTAGTAGTGCAATTTTTGAAAGTTTGTGCTTTTGTCCATCATGTAAAATAATCAATGGCTGTGAGAATCTAAATGTGTCTAGTAGATGATGGTGGATTGACTAGACCAATGAAATCTAGCCCCTACTTTGCAAAGGGGCATACCTCAAATACCCATGGTCGATGTGGTGGTGTACCTCACTACTATTTCCCCTAAATATATTAATGTGGGGCCTATAATTTTATGGGGTAGCCCACTCTAATTGAAAGTGCTATCCAAACCATGTAGGGAGGTCTCCCATCACACGGCTCACCAACTTGATTGATATTATGGCTGGCAGCACCCTACTCTCCCCCTGCACCACCCCCAACTTGCCAACTAGAGTAGGGGGTGTTTAGTTCTAGCCATAAAATTATAGGGTCCTATTGAATGCCACTCATCAAGATAGGGGTAGGATAGACATTGTAGCAGCATTATCAGGTGTCTTTCTTTGTTGGCACTAGTCTAGAAAACATGACAAGAATGTACATGTTCAAAAGTGTCCTTGAATATCGTGGGCCAAAAATAACCCAATCTTAAAATCATATGAGTAGTTACTTCTACCAGATCGTTCCTTGTACCATACTTGTGAATTTTTTCTAGGACTTCTTTCGCTTCCTCATGTCCTAAGCATTTTAGGTAGATCCCTTCATAGTTCCTTTTGTACAACTTGTTATCATGCAGCATATAGGATTCACACTTCATTTTAAGTCCTCTACATTGTGAACTATTCATCCAACTAGGGCACTAGTTCTAAAGAAGATAGTAAACAATATTTTGGTACCAGAAATCAGTCACTACACCTTGACCAATGTCAACTTGAGATACTCTCATTTTCTTTTGATCTTCTATATCTGTTTCATTTTCAAACATAAATTTCTTTTCATCACCAATTTAGTTATCAGCCATCATTCTTAATAATCCCTGACCCTTGACTAATCTCATGGGTTGGATCTCTAGATCAAATTCTTGCAATATCTCCATCCATTTACCTCGTCTTTCACTAGGTTCATTTTGCATCAATAATGTCTTTACTACTAGATCTGGTATAATAGCATACACCTTGCTCCTTAGTATGTAATGGTAGAACTTATTTACCACTTCAGTCAAGGCAAAAGATTGTTTATCAAGGTTGGAATAGTTCAACTCAACATTTCTGAGAGGGCAGCTCATAAAAGCAATAGGTCTTTCATCTTCCTTCTCCTTCCTCTGGGTTAAGATCCCAACACATGAATGTTTAGAAGCAAATGAATATATCTTAAAGGGAAGGTTGTAATCTAGACTTACCAATACTAGAGCCATGGAAATCACTACATTGATATCCTCAAATGATTTCTTGACCTCAGGAAAACATTCTATTTTAGCCACCTTTTTGAGTAAATCATTGAGATGACACACTATCTCTACAAATTCACTTATGAATTTTTGCACAAAATTTATCTTTCCAAAGAAAGACTTGAGTTCTTTTTGACTTGAGTTCTTTATGACTATTTGGGGGTGATAACTTCAAAATGGCTTCAATTCTATTTGGCCAGCTTTAGAAATGATATGACCTAGAAGTTTTCCCTTAGTGACCCCAAATGAACATTTCTTGGGATTGAGAGATATGCCATTTTTTTTACAGCTATTGGATACCTATCTTAGATTGACAATGTGAGTAGTTTGATCCTTTGAAAAGACAATCAAATCATCCATATAGATAACTATACTTTTATTAATCAATCCTTTGACAGCTTCATCCATGGCTCATTGAAATGTAGCCCCTGCATGAATCAATCCAAATGGAATTCTACTATAGGTGAAGGTTCCTCATTTGGTCATAAAGGAAGTCTTTAGCCAATCTTCTTCTTCTACCATTACTTGATTATATCCTAAATATCCATCCAATAAAGACATCATCTTCAAACTATTCACAATTTGTAAGACCTCATCCAACAAGGGCAATGAGTAATTGTCATTTTCAGATACCAGGTTCAAATTGTGAAAATCAACACAAAGTCATATCTCCTTAGTCTTCTTCTGTATAGGAACTAAAAAAGCCACCCATGCAAACTGACACATAGGGAAAATAATCTTAGTGTCTAGTAACTTCTTGACTTCCTTCATTATCAAAGGTTCAAGGATAGGATTGATAGGTCTTTGCCTTTGTCAAAAAGGGGCCTTAGGTTTGAGTGCAATATTGTGTGTAATAATTCAAGGGTCATATGTCTTCAGTTCTTCATAGCTCTAGGCAATGCCATCCTTAAATTTCATAAGCAATTTGAGCATGTCTTCCCTTTCTTGTAGACTGAACACTTTCCCAATTCTTACCATCTTGGGATCATCTTTCATTCCTAAACTGTATGAATTGCATTTGTTAGTCCCTTTCTCTTTAGTGGTCCTTTATTAAATGCTGATTCAACATGATCAAAATGTGCTCCGTCTCGATCATCCCCTTGGGAATAGTATTAGTTTTCAAATTCAAGATTCCATCTTCATCTTGAGCTACAATATCCTTAGGTGCATCATCCAAAGTGTCATCTATTTCTTGTCCCTTAAAGTGGTTGCTACACATAATAAATTCAAGAATATGTTGATCCTTAAAAAATTTGGAAGTTTGTGATATTTTTAGGAATAGACAGAGTAGTAACCAATTCGAATGAGAATAATTTTAATTTTGTTCTTTCAACTTCTTGTAGTAAACTTTCTTAAATAGCTAGAGCATTTGCTATAATGTTTTTCCTTCTTGGAATAGATTTTATGTTCAAAGCTTCAAAATCATCTAGTAGATCCCATACCCTTTTCCTTTAAGCAAGCAACCTCTTATCATTACAAGAATATAGTGATTTCACTTGTCGAATAACCATCTAAGAATCTCCTTCGACTATGAGAGCTATAACCCCTTTCTCAAGTGCAAAAAGGAGTCCTCTAATCAATGCTTCATATTTTGTGACATTGATAGTACATCTAAATTGCAATCGATATGTTGCATAGAAAGACATACCTTTTGGACTAATCAACTCAATACTTCTGCCAACCCCTTATTTGCATTTGAAATCGTCAAAGCGAAGTATCCAAATTGGGCTTTCCTTGGGTTTTCTAATCTTATGCTTATTTGTCCTTGGTTATTCCTTTACCTAATCATGGAAGGATTGTCTCTTGGGTACCTATTGTAAACTTTTGCGAGGTGGGCTTATTGATTTTTCATTGTCATTCTTCGAGACTAGGAGCATTTTTTTTTCCTATTTGTCTCAAATTTCATTTATCAATTATTTGATTTCATCCACTTTGGGTTTAGGATGAACTACTACAAAAGTCCATCCTTAGCCTTTTATGTACCATCTTCTTCTTTTTACTTTGATCATTCTAGGTGGAGGAGAAGACAAACCTTCACCATCTGAAGAAGTATCAGTGTATGATACATTTAGATCTTTGATTTCCTATTGAATCTTTTCGATAGTGTCAAAAATGTTTGTAAAACTTTGGTTTACTATGGGTTGATTTTTTGAATCATTGACTTTCTCTACTCCCATCATTTGTGTTAACACCTTAGCAATTGCTTCTTAACATGATGAACATTCTAACTCTGAATGGCTAACTTTATGTAACTGACAAAATCTTGGGAGGAGGAGGATATTAGGGTTAGCTTCTTCTCCTAGACATTGTAAATTAGCCATCATATGGTCTATGAATTTCACAAATTCATCTTTTGGGGTTGAAATTATGGGATCCATATCTTGATCATCTAATATTTTGGTCAAAGATGTATCAAAAACCATTACCTTATAGGAGCCCAAATCTACTTGTAGGAAGGCTGCCTCATTAGGCACATTATATTATGTTATCATTTTTTTTAAACTTTGGCTTTGCATTTATTTTGATTTGATTGTTCAAGGCTTTCTATGGTAACCAAAGCTAGGTGAAATCCATGGAAAACCATCCCCTTAGGCACTTCATCCATTATCTACTATGGAGTAATCCATATGTTTCAGGGATATGACCCACATGTATATCAATAACATCTTGAATCTTTGGGTTGACTATTAACTATATCCACGCATCTTTTAGTACACCTATGACCTTTACCTCTATTTTGTCCATCTGTATCACTATTTAGTTGGTAGGTTAAGGGCTTACTCCTAACTTTTGTGCTATGGACAATGGCATGACATTACGTGAAGCTCTTGAATCAATAAGGAAATTGTGAATATTTTCCCCATATATTTTGATGCTGAGAAAAAATGGGGTTACCTCTACCTTGTCTTTAAACATGGTGGGCAATGCCTCCACAGTGTTAACTTGTTGGGATGTTGTCTTGGAGGTCTTCATATGATCCAGAGTCTTCATGAGCACTTCTCATTGTTGTGGACAATTTTGTAACATGTCAAACATGGATATGTTGGCCTTTGTTCAGTTTAGGTCTTCTATGGCACTATGCTTTTCAGTAGACCAAGTACTATTTTTCAATATTGTTGGTACAGTTCCTTGATTCTAATTTTGTTGTCCTCCAAATGGTGGTTTAACTAGTGCTAGATTGTTACTCACTCTTGGATCAAGAGGAGTTGGTTGAAGTGCTAAAGGAATACCATCTATTAGAGGTTCCTTTATACTTCTCAAGTTGTATGTATTCCAATTGTCATTGCAAAAAGAAAACATCTCTTTATGCTGAAGATCAATTTCCTGGCTAAATGGGAATGAGAATTCTTAATTGACTAGATGCTCTAACTATGTATTTTGTTTAGAATCATAGGATTCTAATAACATAGCATTAAATTGCACAAGAGGAATATTTTTGTTTACCTATGAAGTTTGAGTTGTTTCTTGATTTACATCATAGTATGAACCATTGTTGTTAGATGCATTTTGACCATCTTCATATTGATTGATATCTATGTACTAAACATTACTATTGTTATTGTCTACAGGAATGCTCTCATTATTCGAGTTGGTATTCCACTATCGGTTCTATCTTTGGAAGCCATTATTGCAATCAGGAGGATTGAAGTTATTCCCTCCATTATTGTTTGTTGTATTATTGTTCCCACTAAAGTTCCTGTTATAATTTTGACCATAATTGTTGTTGTAGTGACCAACATTGTTCCTTTGGAAGCTGTTATTCTATCCTTGTGACAACCTTAGATGAGTTAGATCATTGTTCATTTGTGACATCATCTTTTTCATCTAACCAAATTCAGAAATAAAGCTATTGTCTGCTTCAGCAGGTACTACTACCTTTTGCTCAAAGAAGGCAACTTTCAAAGGTTCATGCCTTGGATATGTTAGAGCAAGGTTCTACAGAGAAAGTGCCTGTTGTAATGGAACTGGATTCATAGGTATGAATTGACTAGGCATGGTGGGTACTCCAACAGGGTATGTTGGCACTGAAGTGATAGCTTCAGTTGGAAGCATCAATCCTCCACCACTAGGATTGGCTTGTTTAGTAAAAGTTATAGCTTCTGCGAAGACATTTTCCAATGTATCGATATTCACTGCAAGAAGTCTCCTCAGAAAGATAGTAGTAAGAAGGTCCATAGAATTTAGGTAAATTCGAATAGTCACTTCAACTGGTATAGTATATGTTGTTTCCAATCTGTGATAGACCATATGAAAGTGATGATTGAAGTGCGAAACTATCTCAGCTGGATCCCTTTTGATCGATATGAATTATTGATGTATCACCGCTGGGTTGATAAAAGTTTTGAATTGTTCTAAGATCAATTTTTTGAAGGTATCCCAATCTCTAATACATCTAGGGGGTAAATTGACATACCAATTGTAGGCAACTTCCTCCAAAGAGTAGGGAAATAAATAAAGGACCACATCCTCATTAGCAATCTATTTTCGATTGCAAATTTCTTTGAATACATTAATGCGGTCTTCGATAGTTCATTTTTCTCCATAGATGAACCTTGGGAAAAAATTCTTGGGATTCTTAGGGAGGTCATGGAGTGCACCTCTCAAGTTAATTGGTGAGTCTACACCATTTGCGAAAAAAGTCATTGGAAGATTTGGTGGACCCAAGGGTAGTTGTTATGGAGGTGGAGTTGAAGAAGATGATAAAATATTGAAGGGAAGCGGTTGAATTCCTTTATCATTGTGAGACTTGCAAAATGGGTAAGCTCAAGAAACTTGTGTGCACTTGGGGAAGATCTTAGAGCTTGTCAAAATGGGGATTTTGGATCAAGATCCTCCAATTTTGCATCAGTTCTAGAAAAAGCACACCTCTACAGAAGCACACTTTCTCAGAAAATGAGGTGCACCATAGAATTTTGCACTATAGCGCACTTGAATTTTCTAAAGAACTCAAATTTTTTCTGAACTTGTAAAAAGTGTAGAATTTTGAAACTTTGGTATACTTTCCTTCTATTCTAAAAATCAAAATGATGGCCCTCCCTCTAGTGCCACTTATGTTGAGTTGTCATTGTACACGATGCTAAATGATAGAATTTTTTTTGAACTCTTCTCTTGAAAAGTCAATTTTGTGAATCAACTCCAAGGTTTTGGGTGATCTTGTGACCTACTAGAATCCGCTCAATTGAAGATAAATGTTTTTTTTCATGAGGAGGCCTTTGTTGGTTCATTTGATTTTGGATGAGATGTAGAATTTGTTTGCTGCTTCAAAATAAAACATCCAAAAATAGCTATGTTTTTGTATTTTTTATGTTTTCCAATGAATGCAATCTAATGATGCAACTAATATGAATTCATAATTTAACAAGGTGTTAGTAAAGAAAATAACAAGAACATTAAAGAAAATAACATGAAAGTAAAATCCTAATGGACAAAAGCTATAGAAACAATGCATCTGCAAGTTAAGCTTTCAAAGCAATCGATGGGTAACCAATTAAAACAAGAACAATGCTTCCTTGATTCCATTGATGCAATCATCAATGGGAAAGCTAATAACCATATGATTTTTCACTCTTCATCAAATCGTAAGGCCACGAAAAGTGTGCTCATGTGGGATAAAGAGCTATGTAGGTTTAGTGATTTCTTCTCAAGCTAGATACATCAACAAAATTCGTTAAACCATAGCAAACACCAGAACTAAAAGACCGTACAACCAGAAATAATGCAGTAAACTTTTGGCTCAATCACAATTCAATGAACATAAATTCACAAAATAATGACACATTTAGACAAGAATCACTACACTCCAAAATGCGAGCACCAAAATCATAATATTATTGCAAAATAATGGCAGCCTCGATTCATATTACAATCATGTATTTATAAGAAATCATCTCCTCAATTTGTGTTGAGAGTGAGAGATATCTTTATGCAATAATATGATTTTAATTTAATAAAAAAAACTAATTGTGTACAAACTAACAATCTAACAGGTGCTTAGTAGGACTCCATCCATTTTTATATTCATTAATTGGATGCATGAGCCTTTACATGTCATAAAACAAATAAATTGAGAGAAGATAAGAAGAAGAAAGCCTTTAGTCAAAGTAATAGTGTCTGAAAGTGTCAAAAGTAGAAGCTAATCCTTCACTGGGCTTTAGTCAGAGTTAAATTGCTATAAAAAATGTTTTTTTGATGCATGGAAAGCTCTAATCTTGGAACTGACAGTTAATTGTCAGTGCACGTCTAGAAAAAATTCACTAGCACACCTGCACTCCTCTCCAAAAATATTCCAACACTTTGTGACAAAAGCGCACCAGCTCACTAATGCACCTACTCACCTCAAAGGTCAAAAATTCAAAAATTTCACCAAGTGTCAAAACTAAAATTCTAGCTTCTAGGTTTTGTTCCCCTTCATACCAAAGCTATGTCTGGATGTTTACTCTTTAATTTCTCAATAATCTTGGTGGCCTTGGTCACATTTGGTGGATCTAAGGCATTATACTTGTCCTTGACCTTTTGTCTATAGTTATCTACCTCTATTCGGGTTTTAGCAAAATCCCTGAGTTTGGTATCTAGCTCTAACAATGCTTCTTCCATTCTAAATGCTCACTGGATATCCTCATCACTAGAAGCTTCTTCAAAAGCCTTCCTGAATTTCTCTACTACTACTTCTACTGGCATCAACTTCTCCCATGTGTCATCTTCAAATATGTTGAGACATGCATCCCTATAATGTTTCTCTACCTACAAAATCTGCTCTCGGGTGTGGTCCTTGAGCCGATAGATCTTTGCATGTAATTTTTCCATTACTTTATTACTATATTCTATTTTTTTCAATCCAATCATCAATTAAATCTAACTCCTCTATCGTATATACATTTATAAGAAATCTATAACTTTTCCCCTTTATGGTCTATAGTACTTGTAAATACTTACCATGTACTTCATCCATGATACTAAAATCCTTTTTCAAAATTTCCACCATTTTATCTAAATTTTCTTGCATAACATGTAGTATCTTCAGGTTTCCTTGATGATAAGCACACCCTTTTCATAGAAATTTTCTTGCCATTGCTGATAGGCATTCAAAAATGGATCCAAATGCACTCCTCCCCTCCTCCCCTATCTCTCCCTTCAAGTATTGCAGTCAAAGTATCCTCAGGGTATTCAAGATCCAAGGGACTGAAAACCTCATCTAAATATCCTTTTAGGATTTCATTTTTCCTACGAAGTGTCATTAGTTCTCTCACCTCTTGCTCCAAACTTCTAAACACCTCCTTCATCCCCATCATGACCATTAACTTGGTTGTATCTATTGTGGTCCTCTCGAGCATAATCTCTCTAATCTGATAATCTTAAGGACCCAAATCTTTAATTTTTGAATCAACAGGAGGGATAGCCTCTTGCACAAATAAATCTTGATTTTGGTCACTATTGATGAATGCCAATTCTCTTTCTTATCTTGAAGGGGGGGACTCAAGTTTCATCAAGACCTTAATCAACTCAATCATATCCTCTTCATCGATGTCGAATTATGTCCTTTTACTTCCAATCATTTCCATGCATAACCACCTCGGGGCTCGTTCCACCAAAGTCATACCTCTTGAGGATGAAGTAGTTTTTTCTACCACCCCTTTTCCCTTATCACTCCTTTCCAGAGTTTTCTCCTTCTGTGATGGCTCTTCCTCTGTAGTTTTAGTCTTAGTGGAGCCCATCGCTCTTATCTTATTGTATTGGGGAGCTTGCTAAGGATATTGAAACATTTTCCTTTTCTGAGACACTTCATCGGTTGATATTTATTCTTCTTTAGTTCTTGGAAGTAGGGGAGTAGCAGAGGCTTTGTTAACAACTATGACCTACAATGGGGATGAAGGAGTTATTTCTAGACCCTGTGGTTCTTGTGGCATTTGTGACCAGTCTTCTTGTTGGGGTTTAATTGTCAGGGTATCCTAGATCTAATCTCCCACCAATTCTATCCCTACGGGCATGAAATCAAAATCTAACATCTTGAATATGTCAATGCTCTCTACATCCTTCTCATCAATCCACTACTGCATTTCATCCTTAAATGTAGTTGTCTGTAGAGGTTCCTTTGGAATTGATGGTGGTGTGATAGTGGAACCTCTTCTTCTTTCTTGTTCCATGGCTCTAGTTAGTCATATTCTTCTTTTCAAAGGTACATCATCCTGCTCATCCTCCTCTTCTTCCTCTTTAGGAATTGGTTTCTAGGATAGATGGGAAAAGCACTACCATCCTAATCACCCTTTTCCTTTTATTGTCAAGAGTCTTAATCATTTTTCCTTTCTTAGGCATGGAAGGGGATATTTGTTTTGCCTGCCAAGGAGGGGAAACTTCTTGAATTTCAAACTCTGCTTCTGCTTGGCTAGGTGCAACTGGTGGCACTTAAGGGTCTATTTGGACTTAGGAAGCTCTAGCATCTTCCAACTCTTGTACATTTTCTTCTTGTTGTTGCGAAGGTGCCAAGATTTTAGCCTCTTCTAGTTCAGCTCTTTGAGGAGAACTCTTTCTTTTTCCCTTTCCTTTTCTCTCCTGAGGGTGATAGTATCCAACTGGTCTGTCTAGTTGGTATACCATCTCAGGCCTAATAGGCAACTGAGATGCAAAGGTAGGTATAGTGACCTTCTTCCCTCTACCTTTGGTTGGGTAGGCCTGTGCCTAGAAAATCACTATCATAGGTATTGGATCAAGTTTAAATGGTTTCCTGATCTAATCCTACATCATTTTCATGACATGCCTCACCTGATGATTAATATCATCATTCTCTTCCCTATCAACCTCTGTATTCATAATGAGTTGTTCCCCAATTTTATCTTCGTAGAAAAAAGGGTCAAGTAGCTCCCTTGAGTCTTGTTGCAATATCCGCAATGGAATCTTTACCTTTAGAGTCTTCTCTACCAAATACAAGTTCATCCTACAATAACTCTTGATAGGGAAATTGTAGCCATTTTTCACATTCATCCAATGGTCTTCAATGGCTTCTTCATGTTGGAATTCCTTGCCTACCAAATATTGGACTCTCTTAATATTATCAAAGCATGGCCTCAGAGAATTGTACTCTTCTAAGGGATATTGATCCCATTCACACTCAAAAGAAGAAATATCCTACTTCTACTTTACTTGAAAAGGTCCTATGATCAGAGGCCATGTCCAACATGGTCTATGCTATTTCCTAACACTATCATATGCAGACTCAACTTGTTGAGCAATCTGCAAAAGAATAAGTCTGTAACTATGATATATTGGGAGCTTCTTAGGATTGACCGTGGCACCAGCTATCCTTTAATATTTTAATGTTCTAATTATGGTGAATATGAAGGCATCATTAACAATTCTACGTTCCTTTCTCTACCCTGATAGTCTCTTCTTCACCAATTGTGGATAAACAATATATGAACAAGCATTGGGATCTTGCATGCTACCTCTTTTGTATAGCCCTGGGTAGTCTATTGCCCTTGTGGCTAATAAATACACCAGATAGGATGTCATATAGAACTTCCTTTTATCCTTGACTACCTCCAACTATTCACACAATTTATTTCTCAAGGTAGTGGCCCAATGAAGTGGTATCTTTTTCATCTTGATGGTCTCAATAAAGTGCACCATGAAGATATTTAGGTGTCCAACTACTGGCAAACCCATTACTCTAGTCAAAAGTATGATTGATTACCTGATATATTCTTTAATATATCACCTTTTCATGTCCACTTTACCAATTTTCTTCCATAAAGGAGTCTTCTCTATAAGATAAGAGGATTGAATGATTTCAAAAGCCTCTTTTAAGTTCTCTCTGTACCACCTTTTTGTTGCTTCATAGGTTAACCTGATAAATTGATCTACCCTTGGGAAATGGAATACTCTCTCAATGTTGCTGGGTCATAGATCGAGAACAATCTTTCCTATAACACTCTTCACCACCCTTTTCTCTAGAAAAAAGTGTTGTGCAAGTGTCATTATGAAGTCTAAAGATTGTACTAACATTGGGTGTGAATCTATCTTTACCAACCCTAATCAGATTAATGCAGAAACCATAACAAATCTCTCAGTGGGTTCATTACATATCTTCAAGAACTCCCCCAAATCTATGTATCCTAACTCTATATCTTTGATTTCAGAGTAATCATCATGAAGAATTGATTTGGCTAGAGGAATACCTTGGAACTTAAAGACAATGGGTTTTGTTTCCATTTTCTTTCCGAATGGAGATACTATTATATCTGCACAAAAAGGATGCCAATTAATTCAAAAATAGAGAAAAATGAATTAATTAAATCCTAGTGTTGACTCACACAAAACCCAAAAATCGTAATGCTTGAAAAAAATGAAAATCCCATTCAACACCCCCCATTATCCATTAAAGGCCTATTGGCACACCTGGCACACCTAATAGGTGCGCCTGATGCACATTCCCTACAAGAAGATCTAGATATATAAGGTGCACACAAACACACTAAGTTAGATGCACCTAGTATCTTATGTTTGTTTTAAGCAATTTGGGTGCACACTTGTGCGCATGAATAGGTGTGCTAGTGCACACCTAGAAAATTGTTTAAAGTTTTATTGTTAAAGTCTGTGAATTTTTTCCTTTTTTGTTTATTTGTGAGGGCATGTAGAGTAGTGCACCATACAAGATGTGCAACTGCGCAACCTGACAAGGTTTATATTGGCTTTTGTTTCAAGGTTTTGTGCTTGTTTTTTGAAGGGAGAGGTGCTTAAGAGCACACCTGACTAGGTGCACTATTGTACACCTCCCTTCTTTTTGTAGGGTGAAGCATAAGTGAAGTAAGAGAATGCCACAAGCAAGAAGTGCACCTCACTTAGGTGCACAAATTGCAAATTGAGGAAGGCTTGTTAGAGCTATGGATGATTCAAACTTCATAGAGGTATTTGATAGAGAAGAAAACAAGGTGAGAAAGGAAGGGTTGGTGGGGGTATATATAGCCTCACCCCACCTTTGGTATTGCACCAATGCGCATCTGTGCAAATGTGTAACTACACATTAGTGCATCACCAAAGGGTGATGTGTTTTCCCTTATCTATGGCACATTAGTGCACTAGATTAGGTGCACTAGTGTGCCTTTTAAATTTTCCACTTTTAAACTTATCTCCTCTAATAATTTGATTTGTATCAATAGGTTTCTCTGCTAGGGCTTTGAACATGAACAAGGGGGTTAGGTAGGTCCTAAAAATGGCTTGAATCCTAGATTAGGAGTCTAAAAGGCCAAAATTTAAAGTAGGGGGTTCCCATTTCTGTTGGGAAATGGAGCATGCATTGTGGAACCACAACAAATAGTAAGTGTGTAGTTATCAAAGTTAAACATCTCAAAATAAGTAAGTCTACCAATTACACCTTCTAAGGTCAAATTGTTACCTAGTGTGCATCTCAGTTCTTGGATTACATAGACTCTTGTAGCAAAGATAGGGAGTAGACTCCTAATACCTTAGTTATCACCATTTCATCTTTGATTTCTCCATTTTCACCTTTAATATCATTAACAACCTCTTTAACTCTTGTGCAGTATTGTACTATGCTCTCACCTTCTAGATCATTCTCATGTCATCAAATTTACCTCTTAGGCTTTTTCATTTTGCTATTAGAACATTACATTACCTCCATGTATGGTCTTTAATATGTCCCATATGTTCTTTGCACTATCACAGTCTTTTAGGTCATCAAACTCAACATATCTTAGGGAAAAGGAAATCTTGAACATTGCTTGGTTGTGTTCTAGCTTCTATTTTAGTTGTGTTGTAGTCAAAGGACCAATTGTTATCTTTACATATCCATTCTACAGAAAATTAACAACAACATCACTCATAATAGATATGTGCAACATCATCAAGGTCTTCCATGCAAGAAACCTCTCCTTGTTTAGCTTGGGTACATCTCTCTTATTATTCATGATCTTTAGCTTTAAGTGCCTTCAAACTTTTCTCTATAAGCACTAAGATCTGATACCAATTGTTAAAAATGTTTAGAATAACTCAGGGGGGGTGAATCAGTTACTCAATGTCTATATGTACCACTTGAATAATTTAAACAATAAACACTTCATCACTCTTCTTATCCTATTGTTGCTCCATCTCTAATGTAAAAATTTCATAAAAATAACTTGCATTGCATAATGAAAACATTATCAAATGTAAACACACATAAAACATTCATCACAATTTTGACACTAGGACTTTACATGGAGACCCAATTTGCGAAAATCCACCAGTAACATGCCACTCTTTATCACTTTTTCAAAGTGACCCATGTAAGGAGCCAACCCTATTAAAGGTCAAAAAATACACTATTAAATGTGACTTGTTTAGTGGATTTAATCACCCTATTAGGAGTGGTTTTGTAAGAGCACTTTGATCATTCCACTTAGAATGTCACCTAGTTACAAGATTTACACAAGTTGTTAAGTCTTCAAATGACTATTAGTTCAACCTCTGTTAAAAATATTTTAATACAAATTTCTTATAGTAATAAGAAAGAAAAGAGTAGGTTTTGATCTGTGTGATTACAACTCACTTTTGTAGGTTTAGATCTCTGTTTGGTCCTTATGTTGGTTTACTAATAAGTCTTCCATTGACATCTATGATCTTGATTTTCTTAGACACCCTTCAAGAAATCTATCCACTCTTCTCGTCAATACTTAATCCTTCTTCTCTAATACACATATCAATAACAACATCATATCTACAAGCTTTCTCATGTAGCTTTGCATTCACTCCCACTCTTATGCATTTCTGATCAACCTTTCTCTATATGTCTCTCTTCATAAGCACACAAAACACACACACACACACACTCATGCACATACACACACTTGTTTGGTTGTATACCTTCTTAAATAGGCAACTCATGCTTTACCATTTTCTACATCCACCATAGATCTTAGGGTTCAATATATTTGTCCATCTTCTTGATCATCCTCTAGAAATTTCTATAGAATTTGTCTATTAAATCTTTATGTAATCTTCTCCTTGAATTTAATGATCCAAATCATCAATTTTATCTTCAACACATTTTACATCTCCTAAGAAATTAACTGAGTCGGCTTGACCTTGAAATTTCTTTGAATTTATTCTCTTATTGTCACTTGACAATCTCCAAATTCTAACATTCAGTCATTATTGAAATACTTGATCACTATAAAGATTCTTGGCTTGGCATCAACTAACTTTCCCAGTCCATTCTAATGCTCTATCAACACTAGATTTTCTCAGGACTATCTGTAGCTTGGTTGACACGTGTATTTTTTGTAATTACTCATAACATGATGAAATAGATTGCATTTGTACATCTTATACTATTCATTTTAGAAAAGGAATATAACCAAAATGAAACTTTGAATACCTCCTTGACATGTATCTACAATTACTTATTCTATGTCCATATTGATGACACATGAAGCAATACCCATCAAAGAAAGAAGTGAACTTGTTTGAGTATCTTTTACCAATGAATGAAGTGCTTGATGTAACCTGATTTTTATCATTAGCAATCTGATTAAAATCTACATTTTTACCTGCATTTGATGTGGTAGCATTCTGATTTGTATCCTTACTTTTAGATTTAAATATCTGGAATAAAGATTTATCTTTCTTGTCACTTGAACATTGTCCAAGTTCAAAACCAATTCCTATTAGATCATCAATTCTTCTTTGTTTTCTTAACATATAATCCAAATTAGTGTTCTCATATTTTTCTAACTTTCTTCTATATGATACCACTTCATTCATTAACCTTCTACATTCTTGATTTTTAAAACTTAACTCTTCCTTAGTGACAAACAAAATTCTCTTTTGTTCCTCAACTTGTAAATTCAATTCTATAACTTTATGATTTAAGCCCTTAGTTTCTTTTTCAAAATTCTCTTTTTCTCTTAAGAATTGATTTTCTTGAACACTTAAATTTCTTTTTAATTCCTTTATCTTTTTAAGTACATAAAGAAATTCACATTCTAAATCAGCCTCAACAAGTTCAACATCATCATCACTATCTGATTCTTGACAAGTAGTTTCTATACCCATGAATGAAACTTCATTTTCATCACATTCAAAACTACTCAAGTCACTATCTGGCATAGCAGCAATCAAACTCTTCTTCTTCTTAAAGAAATTTTTTTAATATAATTTCTTTTTACTTAATTT
This sequence comes from Cupressus sempervirens, assembly GCA_028749045.1. Taxonomy (NCBI): domain Eukaryota; kingdom Viridiplantae; phylum Streptophyta; class Pinopsida; order Cupressales; family Cupressaceae; genus Cupressus; species Cupressus sempervirens. Next base: position 829,845,016 of record CM053785.1, on the reverse strand, counting down.
TTCTTTCTCATCATTTACTTCATCATGACTATTATAAGGACATTTATATGCAAAGTATCATATTTTACCACAATTAAAGAACTTGAAAGGAAATTTACCTTGTATTTACCTACTCCTTTATTTCATTTCCTTGATAAATGTGCTTCAAGAACATCAAAATCTTCTAATTCTGAAGAGACTTGTTTCACTTTCTTTTCTACCTTGAATGCTGCTTCTTTTCTTGTGGATTTGTGTTTTTCAAACTTTCTCATTTCATAAGCTATAAGTGCTCCATGAATATCTTCCATTTTATACTCATTAATATCTATAGTTTCTTCTATAAAACATATCTTAGAATCAAATTTATTAGGAAGAGATCTCAAAACTTTCTTTACAACATCAATATCATCAATTGTTTCACCAAGTCCTCTTATGCCATTTACAATTTAATCTATCTTGAGGAGATAGTCTTCTACCCTTTCATCATTAGCCATCTTAAGGTATTCAAATCTTGATTTCAAATTTTGTATCTTGGTTTCTTTAACTCTATCATCACCATTATATGTGTTTTTTAATTTGTCCCGTACTTCTTTAGAATAATTGCAATGCATTAGCTTAGCAAAAATATCTTTAGATAAACTGTTAAGTATAGAAAATTTAGCTTTCATATATGTTTCATACTTCCTCTTTTCATCAAGATATGTAGGTAAAGTATTAGAAACTTTATAACCATTAACAACTAAAGCCCAAAAATCAAAATTAATATATATAAAATATGTTTGCATTATTACTTCCAAAAAAGCATAATCTGATCCATCAAAAATAGGAACCTTTGAAGAACTATCTTGAGCCATAATAGATAATTACTCCACTCAACCAAAATCTACCCAAAGTTGTTAAACTTGATATAGGGAACCTTTCTCTGATAACACTTGTTGGAATACAAACACAATTGAGAGGAGGAGGAGGGTGGGGGGTGGAGGTGGGGGTGAATTAGTGGTTTAAAATACTTTTAAAAACTTGAAACAATTACAAGCTATAAAAATTTAACACATGAGAAAGATAGTTAAAGAATAACAAAGTGGAAAAATATTTTAATGTGGAAAACCCCTTAGGGTAAAAAATCACTTTGAATCTAAAATTTTATTGGCCTCTTGGGTAAATCTTTTAGAGCTACAACTCTAGGAAGCACTAACACCTTGTTCTAGAAACAATAATCTCAAGAAACACCAATCCCTTACACTTGAAGCACCAACTTCCAAAATTAAAAAATGAGATATAAAATCAGAGGATCATCTCTTTTACAACACAAATCATGAATCACTAGTTTCGACTTGTTGAAAACACTATGCAGGATATACTTCTATTCTCCTCAAAACATCTAATATCCAAATATATTTTCTTTTTCTATTAAATGATCTAATCAAATAATAATATGAATGAATGAAGAAAAAATATATAATCCTTCTTCTACCTTTGATAAATTTCTTCAATAAAAATAAAATCACACATATGAGAATAGAAACATAAAATCATTATCCTCTTCTTTGCTGTTAAAAATCTGCTCGCAAAATGTTCGATCTGCAAGGAATTTCAAACCAGTTCTGAAACTTCTATCAAAACCACCTATTTAATGTTTTAGAGGAATGTGTCCTCTACTTATAAACCAGGAAATTTAAAAATTTGGAGGCAGTTTCATACCCCAAACTTCCATTAGGACAAAATTACTCAAAATTGCCAAAATTGTCATAAACATTTGGTACCTATTTTTGATAAACATACTTTTTCTCTTTCCGTACATGTGTTATGCAAAAAATAATGAAAAACTATTTTAGATAACTCTGAGACCTTTCCAAAAAGGTTTGATAGTTGGGGTCTATTTGATAAAAAATCTTGTCAACTTTATAATAGACTAAAACTATTTTTTCATAACCGTTTTCAAAAACAATGTGAACATTAAGTGTTAATTGTATAACACTTAAGTATTTGTCTTGAATATGTTTTGAAAAATATTGAAAGACATCAAATAAGATAATTACATGATTTTATCCATACCATATGCTCATTATTTACATCAATGAAAACAATCAAAGAACAAATACCAAGGTTTCAATAGATGGAAGGTGGTTCTTGTGGATTCACTTTTTCCCTTGCAACATCAGTCACTGATTTCTGTAACTCATCCACACTTACCAAAATAGGACTGTTACAAAGTTTGGCCTAGATTGTAGACTGATCTAAGATCTACTTCTAATCATCTTCAATAAGGGGATTAATATTTTGACTTGATAGTTTAGAAACATCCTTGAGAGTTCTTGTCTCAGTAGTCTCACTTGTGAAACATGGAGGACCAACACTCAATAATTGTGTGTCTTGCACACTTTATTCTTATGGATGCTCAAGCTCAACTATTGCCTTGTCATCTTCTTGTATTTTTGTTCTTCCTCCAACTATGTCATCTTTTTCCTCATCTCCTTCATCATCCTTTACTTCAATGGGTACTTCTTCTCCTTCCTTTACTATTGTCAACCCATAGGTACTTTTACACATCATAGTGGTCTTCTTGACAACATCCTCAATGTTATTTCAGAGGAGTAATCCTTTCTCTACATTTCCAAAAAGGCCTTATAATGAGGAAATTATTCCCTTTGTTAGAAACATGCCAATTTGAGTGTGCTTCCATAAGTGGAGATAGCAATACTTCACATTTCTACAACCTCTATGCTTAGACATCTTATTTTGTCTTGAATACCTTCTTGAGCTATTGTTTTTCACAATGATTAATGATAGGAATTCTTTCAAACTCCTCTCTTCAAAAGTTAATCTGAAAATCAACTCCAAGGTTCTCAGTGATCTTGTGACCTACTGGAATCTGCTCAATTGAAGATAAATGTTAATGTTCACAAGGAGGCCTTTGTTGGTTCTGATAACTTTGGATAAGATGTGAAATCTATTTGCCACTTCAAAGAATGAAACACACAAAAAGGAAACTATTTATTTTATATTTTCTATTTTTAAATGGATGTAATCTAATAATGCAACTAATATAAATTCCTAATTTAACAAGGGGTTAGTAAAGAAAATAACGAAGATAAGGTAACAAGAGGTCTAAGAAAATAACATAGAAATAAAATCCTAATGGACATAAGCTACAAAAAACAACATTTCTATGAGTTAAGCCTTTGAAGAAATCGGTGGGTAACCAATGAAAATAGGAGCAACACTTCCTTGATTCCACTAATGCAATTGTCGACCATGAATGAATGATAAATATTGCTTGACACTATTAGTACTGAAAGATTGGATGAATGATATGGAATACTTCCCACACACCAAATTCTTAGAGCCAATAGCTCTAATAGCATGTGAGAATGAAAAGATGAAAACAAGTAATAGACAAAGTTTTTGCTTTTGTTATTTGAACTTGAGTTGGTCAAAATTTTAACCAAACCAACTTGGAAAACTCTAAGTTGTTCAAAATTTCAACCAACTTAGGCATACAAACCCAAATAAAGGTATTGAACAAGTCTCTTGAGGAGTTGATAAAATATTTAGGTTGAAATTGGACCTCTCATGTACTAGTGATTGTTTAACTAGGCTAAATATGAATTCATAGCTAATATAAAAAAATAACATAGCTGTAACTTCACCAAAATTACAAAAAGAAATAAGAAACACAGTGACATAATATTTTTGAATAAATCATCCCTAAAAAAACTCCTAAGGAAAAGCCAGTTATATAGACAATGAATTATATTAAATTTAGCAAATCAAGTGACACAAAATTCCTTCCCTCTTACTAGTAGAACTTCGACAACCTCCTAATTTCTCCTACTCATATTCCTTTGTTGCTATCTCCAATTATATTAGTACACCCTTGTGATGCAAGAGCATCCTGGGTGTAAAAGTGATCTTGCATCACCCAAAAATATTTTTGTTTTCATCGTTTTCTATTTGATAAGGACTAGTAGATAGGGGCATTGCTATTTCTTGGAACTTGTTACTTTTAGTAAATTTGTCATACAAGCTCAGAATGTTTTCATTTTCTACATGAAGGTTAATTTTAGATTTATAAGCCTACCATTAAATTCTCATTGCTCCATCTTAAGTATCGAAGAATTTATTGTGGATTTTAGGTAGAAAATTTAGTAGAAAAATCTTCAAGCTCACCATTTGAGTCCTTAAAGTGCCTGGATGGGGTCTGAAAACTAGACAAAAAGGCACATGAGCTATTCTGAGCTTATAGATTAGAGCTAGCGTTTTTGAAAAGTGGCTATAATAGCCAATCAAAGCAACGATTTGAGAGTTATGGCCTTCTGAAGTTGGGCTACCCAAAATTTCTAAAAAAATTGTCAAAGATATATTTGGCTGACTCTATATGTATTTTTAGGGTCTGTCAACCCTAGGTATTAAGTTTGAATGTCTAGAACCTTCCCAATGACATAAAATTGCCTATTTAAGAAATTCTTAAACATTATCTAAAACAACTCTAGGTGGTAGTTCATAGCGTAGTCTTGTAAATTATTATAATGAAAGTGCCCATGTGAGTTAGCATATTGTAGTTGTGAATTCTATAGCTTTGCATTTACAGCGATAATAATAATTTCATATTTTGTTCCCACATTTTTTGTTGTTTTTTTGTTTTCATAATGGGTCTATGGTATTAAGGGGATCACCCTTAATCAAGTGTTATCAGAGCCTAGTTTTTGATTATGTGGAAAAGTCACCAAGTGTGAGGCTATTCATACCAAGACTATAATTTGGAATGAGCATGTAGATAGATCATTGATTGTGAGGCAATTTGTACCAAGTTCTTAGTGGAAGCATGACAAATGCCTCCACGAAGAGAGCATGGTGGAAGAGTTGTAGGTGTTATACCTAAGGGTTTTAGAGCCCTCCAAAGACAAATGCAAGCATTGGAAGAACAAATCTGTAGTCAAATAAACTTTTCCATGAGAAATGAAAGCAAGGCTAAGGATGAAGAAAAAGAAAATACCAAACCTAAGGTAGTTCTAAATCAAGAGGAAGAGAGGCTTTTTAGGACCATCTCCAAGATTTGAAAAAGACCATATTTTGAAGCTCCCACATTTTGGAGAAACCTTAGCCAAGAGGAGTTGATTGATTAGATTAATGAGTTGGAGGAGTACTTTGACTATGAAGATATTGATGATCCTGATAGGGTCAAGTTTGCAAAGGCAAAACTGAAGGGACATGCAAAGATCAAGTGGCAGGAGGTTCATTTGGAGCGACATATAAAAGGAAAGGACAAAATCAACAAATGGGATAGGATGATAGCTAAACTAAAGAAAAAGTTAATTCCCATTGATTATGAGCTTGATCTATTGAAGAAAATTTAAGGGTTGAAGCAAGTAGGAAAATATATTCAAGAGTATACCAAAGAGTTCTACCAAGTTATCATTAGAACTGGCCATGCAGAAGCTGATAAGGAGAAAGTGGCTCATTATCTTAATGGGTTAAGGCCAAGTATTTAGGATGAGCTAAGTTTAGGTCGAATAAATAGTATTGAGGAGGTATACCAGCCTTCCCTAAGAGTTGAGGAGAAATTGAGCAAGAAGTTTGACAACAAGAATTGTGGAAGAGGTTGTAGTGGAGGATCTAGAACATGATCTTATGGAGGCCATAATGATGATTAGAAGAAGAAGGATGAGGCTAGAAGTAGTAGTTAGAACCAAAGGGGAAAAATTATAATCATTTCCATGATTAGAAAAGTAGAGATCGGAGAGGAAGAGGTAGAGGACAAGGATCTAGAAGAGGAGGCTTCCATGGGAAATTTTTTCACTATGGAGAAGAAGGGCATAGAGCATTTGAATGTTCCTAGTGCCAAAGCTAAACATATCAAAGAATAGAAGGTTGGGCTAGAGTTGCACATGTTGATGAAGATACTAGGCTAAAACAGGAGAATTTCTAGTTAACAAAAGAGTTTCGTTAACTGTTGAGAATGAACCTGATCAAAGAAGGAGCTTGTTTCACACAGGGTGTAGATGTGAAGATAAGTGTTGTGATGTGATCATTGAAGGTGGAAGTACTGACAATCTAGTGTCAGAAATGATAGTTACACAGTTGAAGCTAAAAAGATAGAAACACCCATGTCCATACCATATTTCTTGGGTGCAAGATGACCACAAGGTCATGGTCAATGAGTAGTGCTCAGTGAAGTTCAAGATTGGAAGCTACCAGGATGAGGTACTATGTGATACCATACCTATGAACATATTTTATATATTGTTGGGTAGGTCATGGTAGTTTGACAGGCATGCTGTACACAATGGGTGAATAGATACTTACACTCTGACCAAGGATGGAATGAAACATAAGTTGAAACCATTGAAGGATGAAGAAGAAAAGGTATGTAGTATGGACAAAATATGTTTTGTTGATGTAAAAGAGTTTCTCAAAGATATGAAACATGAGCATATGTGTTTTGCTATAATTCCAAAACACAGTAAATAATAAGTAGAGGGGGTACTTGAAAATGTTCCAAATATGTTGGGAGAGATTTTTGATATTATATTAGATAATGTACCTAATGGATTTCCCCTAACAAGGAAGATTAGTTAGCAAATGGATTTGGTTCTAGGAGCTAGTTTTCCAAACCAAGTAGTGCATAGAATGACACCAACAAAAAGTGAAGAGTTGAACAATGAAGTTTATATGTTGTTGTAGAAGGGGTTGATTTGAGAAAGTTTGAGTCCATGTGTTACAACAGTCATATTAGCACCAAAGAAGAATGGTGAATGGAGGATGTGCAAAGATTATTATGCTATCAACAAGATCACAATCAAGTATAGATTTCCATTTCCAAGGATGGATGATATTATGGATTGTTTGAGTTGAGAAAAGTATTTCACAAAGATAGATTTGAAGAGTGGATACTATCAAATTTATATTAGAGAAGGTGATGAGTGGAAAATGACTTTCAAGAAAAAAGAAGGATTGTACGAGTGGCTAGTCATTCCTTTTGGGCTAACCAATGCATTGATCACTTTGATGTGGCTCATGAATAAGGTACTAAAGGAGTTTATGGGTAAGTTTTCCATTTTTACTTAGATGATATTTTGATCTTTAGTAAGACATTGGAGGAGAATTTGCTTCATATTTGAAAGGCATTCAATAAGTTGAGTGAAGAAAAGTTGCTGATAAACCTAAAGAAGTGTATGTAGTTTTGTAGGAGTTGTTGTACTTGGGATTTGTAGTCTTAGCAAAAGGTTTGAAAATGGACCTAGAGAAAGCAAAGGCTATCCTTGAATGGCCTACACTAAGAAGTGCAATAGAGGAAATATATTTTAATGGACTAACTAGTTTTTACAAAAAAATCATAAGATGTTTTAGCAGTATTTATGGAACCTTGACTAAAAAAATGAGAGCGGATAAGAAAGAATTTAACTAGACTATAGAAGTGGATAAGAGTTTTAATCTATTGAAACAAAAAGTTACTGAGAAACCTATTTTAACACTTTCTAATTTTAACAATGTGTTTCAAGTAGACTAAGATGCTAGTCGTATTGCAATAGGAGTTGTTTTGAGCCAAGAAGGTAGACCTATTGCTTATTTTAGTGAGAAGTTTAATGATGCAAAAAAAATATTATGTTTATTATCAAAAGTTTTATGCTATAGTTCAAGCATTAAAGAAGCAGAGACTCTATTTTTTTTCTAAGGATTTTTTTTTGTATATTGATCATCAAGCTTTACAATATTTGAATAGTCCAGCAAAACTGAACCAAAGGTATTTGAAGTGGGTTGAGTTTCTGCAAAGTTATACATTTGTTTTGAAACACGAGTGGGAAGTCTAATAATGTTGTAGATGCTCTTAGTAGAAGAAAAATTTTGATGACATAAATGCAGATAGAGGTGGTTGGGTTCAAGAAACTTAGTACTTTGTATCCAAATATCCTAATTTTGGTGAAGCATGGAAGACTTTTATAGAACCTATTACACTTGATAGGACAAAGTGGTTGGATTTCATGATCCAGGATAGTATGGTGTTTAAAGGAAGTTAGTTGTGCATTCCCAAAAGTTCAATGAGAGATAATCTCATCAAAAAGAAGCATAGTGAAGGATTGGCTAGAAATTTTGGCAGAGATTAAACTATAGCTTTAGTTGCTGAGAATTATTACTAACCACATTTGTAGCATGATGTGAAGAAGTTTGTATAGAGTTGTAGAGTATATTAGATGGCAAAATGAATAAAGAGGAATATAGGGTTGTATAAGCCATTACCTATACCAGAGAAGTCATGGGAGGATGTCAACATGAATTTTGTTCTTAGATTACCAAGGACTTAGTGAGGGTATGATTCTATTTTTGTTGTGGTTGAAAGGTTTTCAAAAATGACACATTGTATTCCTTGCAAGAATACTAGTGATGATGTTCATGTGGAAAATTTATTTTTTAGACTAGTGGTAAGACTACATGGTCTACCAAGGAGTACAGTTTTAGATTGAGATACCAATTTTGTTGTGTATTTCTAGTGTATATTGTGGAAGAAATTAAAGATAGATTTGAAGTTCAGTTCATCACATCATCCACAAACTAATGGACAAATAGAATTGGTGAACAAGAGTTTGAGAAATTTTTTGAGATGTTTGGTTGGAGACAAACTAAGAGGATGGGATTTGATTTTACCATAGAAAAAATTTGTATATAATAATTATGTCAACAAGAGTATTGGTAAATCACCATTCCATATTGTATATGGCTGTAGTCCTAGAATTTCTTTTGAATTGTAGTAGTTGGATTAAGGGGAGATAAGTTGTGTTGAAGTAGAAGAATTTGTTGAACATTTTAAGAACATCCATGAGGAGGTGAGGAAGCACATCATAAAGATGAATACATAGTACAAGGCTAAGGAAATGTGAAAAGGAGGTGTAAAGAATTTTAGATTAGAGATAAAGTCATAGTTTATTTGAGAAATGAGTGTTTTCTAGTGGGTACATATAATAAGTTGAAGATGAAGAAGTTTGGAGTGTACAAGATAGTGAAAATACACGATTCTAGAAATGCTTATGAAGTGGAGTTCCCTGCTGAATTGAATATTTTACCAGTATTTAATATTTCATATTTGATAGAGTATTATGAAGGAGGTGCTAGAGATGAAGTTGTAGAAGTGCAATGGAGTGTTCCAGTAACTAGTTTGGCTATAGAGTAGATTAAGGAGATACTAGATAGCCATGTTGGAAAAAGCACAAGGAATATAACTTATGAGGAATACTTGGTCAAATGGAAAGGGAGGCCAGTAGAGGATTCACCATGGCTAGCAAGGGAGGAGGTTAACCATTTTGGTTTTCCTTTGAACACCTAAGACGTAACAGATTCACTTCTCAAATTATCCTGGGTGTCTGATGCAGGAGCATCCTAGGTGTAAAATAAATCTTGCATCACCCAAAAATAATTTTTTTAGCCTTTTTCTATTTTCATAAGAACAAGTAGATAGGGGGGTTGATATTTTTGGGAACTTGCTATTTTAAGTACATTTTTTTTATACAAGCTCAAAATGTTCTCTTTTCCTACATGAAGATTGATTTTAGAGTTATAAGTCTACCATAGAAATCTCATTGCTCTAGCCTAAGTTTCAGAGAAACTATTGCAGATTTTTGGTGAAAATTTTAGGAGAAAAATCTTTAGGCTCATTGTTGGAGGCCTTAGAGTGCCTCGATGAGGTCCAAAAAATCAATGGAACGATGCATGTTGTATTTCAATCCTGTAGATCAAGAGATGATGTTTCCAAAAAGAGGTTATAATAGCCAATCAAAGCAATGGTTCAAGAGTTATGGCCTTCCAAGGTTGGGCTACCCAAAATTTCTAAAATAATTGTCAAAGATATATTTGGCCAACTCTATATGTATTTTTATAGTCTTTTCACACTAGGTATTAACTTTGAATATCTAGAACCTTCTCGGGCAGCATAAAATTATCTATTTGAGAAATGCTTGAATATTGTCTAGAACAACTTTGGGTGGTAGTTCATAGCATAGTCTTGCAGATTACTATAATAAAGGTGCCTATGTGGGTTAGCATATTGTACTTATGAATTTTTAATTCTGCATTTGTAGTGATAATAAGAAGTCCATATTTTGTTCTCATATTAGTTGTTGTTTCTTTGTTTCTGTTATGGGTTTATGATATTAAGGGGGGAACCCTTCATCACCTTGCTAACACTGCAAATGCTTCTCCAACTTGTGTTCTCCAAATTTCCCCCTAAACTCTTTTTATACTACTCTTGTTGAGAAACCAATGGCCGAGATTGATTATCAATCAACGGTTGAGATTAAACCACTCTAACAACCCTAACCAAGTTGTTTCTAAAAGGAGTCAATTATTTAACAATAATTATCCATATTCTAACTAATTAGTTTTGTTTTTAAGTAAAAATAGGTTTTAAAGGACTTGAAACCTTTACAAAAAATAGAAGTCTAAAGATATACAAGAGATAAAAACATTAGGGAAAAGTGGCACAAAACAACATTTACTAATTAGTTAGTAAAACAATAATTTACTAAATAATACATGTGGATGAAGAGTTGTTCAAGCTAACTGAACTAATAAAGAGATCTAAAATTGAAAGGAGACACACTTTATGATGAATTTGTGGTGACTGATTTCCATGATGTGGTCTCCAATACTCAGTGCATTATAAAAACTTGACACCTTATCATACAACTATCTCCTTCCAAATCTCATCATCAATTATCCATAAGCTCACTAAAATTTACCTATACAATTAGAACAAATAAAAAAATATTTTACATTACACAATTACTTATGTAATATAAAATACATTTATATATAAACTATAAGTTCCAATAAATTTATGCTTGAATCTCCTCAAAGTACTAATTATTATATGCACTACTTATAAACTCTTTATACCGAACTATTTAGTAGATTCGATATAGAAACCTATAGTCTTTTATTAAAATATTTAACCAACTAATACCCTATGACAATTAATATTAAAAAAAAAGCATTATTCATATAAAAGTAATATATATATAAAACTAACAAATTTATTTGTTTCCACTTTCTTGTTCAAATAAATCTCTACTAGTAATAGTCATAAAAATATATTTTCCAACTTATGTCAAGGTCTTGTCTTCAATCTGATGTCAATATTTCCTTCAACTCAAAGATGGTCAAGTTTATTCCAAATTTCTAACCCCATCCATTGGACAACATAAAAGTTTTCTCCAATCCTCATTAAGATCAGATTCTCCGTCACTTTCATTCCAAATTTCTAAAGCCATAATTTAGCCACCCACCATGGCTTTTGCATTTCCCCGTTTTAGTCAAAAAGTTTTAGTCTGGTTGTGTGCGTGATTATGGCTTTAGCGATAATATAGCCTTACTATTTATAAAGAAATGTTTCTACCATGCGCACATTCAGAGTCTCCATCTCTGTCTTCTTTCCATCCCAATCAAATTCACAGTGCTCTTAACTTCTTCACACTCTCTTTCTTGAGGTCTTCGCGAGGCTCTCTTTTTACAGTGAAAAAGTATACGATTGTATCGATTTCTACACTGAATATTAAAACAGAAGTCAATAACCACTTCAATGTAGTCGTTATCATGTACAGCAAATTAAATTTAAATATTTCCATAGTTTTCCAATCTTCTATTGAAGGATATCTTACTCTTTATCTTACCACTTTATTCATCTACATATTGAACTTGATAAATGTGAACATCTCTCATAATGGTCCAGAGGAAGCTTTAGCAATCATAGCCTCCATATAATAGAAGATGTATTATATATATTCCTTTGAAATGTTCATTTTTAATCGAAGTGTTTTAAATGGATTTTAAAATAGCTAAACTAAAGTATGAGAAAATAAAAATAATCTGTATGAGTAAAATATTTCTAAGTGGATCTCTGTTTCTTCTACAATCAAAATTTAGTTTCATTATGAATTATACAATTTTTGAATTGTTCATCTGCAAAGTTATATGAACTAAATAAAAAGTATAAGTATTTAAAAAATAAAGTGTGCTAAACTAAACACTCTAGCTATAATAGTAATCCATTGAAGATCACATAATTTTCTTAAGCTATTCATAGTAAATCATAAATTTAGCAACATTAATATATTAATAGATAAAATTCTCATGAATGATATGGATACACAACTATCTCTCTTTCATTTATTTGGAAACCATAAACATTAACTACTAAGACCAAAACCATCAATAAATAATCTAGATTTAAGGTCTCATTAAATTTGGAGTTAAAATTTTTATTTTATTGTAATTGAAGTTTGGCATGCATAATATTTGGAGTGTTAATTTAATTGTAATATTAAAGTATTAATTTATAAATATAAATCAATAAATCAATAATATATCAATACAAAATCATAACAAGTCAAAGTTTCATATGATCACTTACAATAATCTCTTCTCTAGGTCCATCTTTTAATATTTAACTTCAATAATTGGTGTGTTATAAATTCAATCAAAAATATAAATTAAGTAGTTGGTCATCATCTATGTGATTGTGAGGAACAATCCTTAAAAATGTTCAATGGTGTTTTTACTTCTATAAATGATTCCATTAATGAATTTTTGCTTCAAAATCATTAAATTATTTCATTTTATGTTGCACTGTAATATATTCTTACATGCATGATATAATATATTATAATTTATTAGTAGAAATGTTTATGTATATTTGGTATATATAAATTTTCACATGCCTATTGATAAGTGTTGATTAAGTTTTATACAAAATTTGTCAAAAGGTTTCATCTTTATCAAGCTAAAAATTTCCATCATATAACCACCATGATTTATATTTAAAAAAATTCCCTTTATTTGTCTTCTCAATGAAGGTGACACATTCAATGTTTGACATACCAAGTATTTTATTAATTTAACTCATCTCAATCCAATAATTATTTCATTAATAGACAATAGATGAAATTACTATCCTAGTTGTGAGGGTGCGAAGCTCCCAATAAATTTTAAGGGTAATAAGCATAATGAGCTTAGCTTTATGAAATATTAAGTGATTTTATTTATTGGAGCTTTTCCTTTCAATCCATTGAACATTTGGTACTATATCATAAAAAACATATCAATTGTTAGTGCACAAGTAAAATGTCTCCATGGTTGTCTTGTATGGGTACATGTGTGTGCCAATAGCTATATATTTACAAAGTCATTGTTGCATCTCAAATGAGAGATGTATATATTGCATTATTCATCTTCTTTTTAAATTTGATAAATGTGAATATCTCACATAATAGTCTTGTATAAGCTTTATCAATACTGACCTCTAACCAACTAAGGACATAATAGAAGTTAGATTATATTTACTAATTTAAAATGTCCCCTTTTAATCTAGGTGTTACCATTATGAATAGGCCATCCTCTTCAAAAAAAGACTTAATGGGTTTTGAAATGGCTAAATAAGATTGCGAGAAAATAAAGCAATCTACATGTGAGTAAATCCCTCCTATGTGGATCTCTATTTAACCTTCAATAAAAATATGGTTTCATTAAGAATTATAGAAATTTATGAATGGTTCATCGACAAACTTATAAGAACTAAATAAAAGGCATAAGTGTTTAGAAAATAAACTAAAGTGAAGTGAAACACTCTAGTTATAATAATAATGTATTGAAGAACATTGAAAAATTTAGTATACACTTACAAGAGATGGAAAGAAAGGTGAGCAAGGTGGGATGTGCAATTTTGAATGTCTGCATAGAAATGGATTTTGTTGTGCTAGATTTGGGAGATTTTAGTGGCTCTACATATCATGATTCTTGTGATATAGAGCAAGAAAAGGAAGGTCCAAAACATGGGGACTCACTATGATACCAATAATACCCTAGAAAATGGAATTTTCCATACGAGAAACATGGGAATGAGAATCATCAAGTGTTGGGATCTTCAAGTCAAGATGTAAAGCTATGTGGTCCTTCTCATGATCCTCTTTAGCCACATGGACTTTTCCCATGGTCCTTCTCATGGCTTCAATTAAACCATGGACTTTTCTATTTAGGGTAAAATGCACATGGAAGTCTCATTTTCCTAAAGTTAAAGACATATCAGATAAGGATGTTTAATATGGACTAATAATTTCATTTGGTAGTTTTGAAACAATTTTTTAAGGGCCAAAATTTAATGTGCAAAAAGTTGCAAATCCTGTCAAAAAAGTTGTCATGCAAATTTTGCACAAAGTTTTCAACTATCAAAAATATTGATCCCAATAGTGAAGAAGTTCAAACATTCATTGATACTAGTTGGGGTAGTTGTAAGAATATAATATATGTCCTCTTAATGTAGCAGTTTTCTGGTTGGGTGACTTTTGATTCAAGGAAGAAATAAAACTATTTGATTCCTTTGATAATCCAACTTTGGTATATATTTCTTGTATAGGTATTGGATTGGAATGACTTTGTAAGTGGAATACCTAGAAAGGAGGCTAATATATCTTTCATTTTCATTTGGTTTGGATTCAATTTGAATAGTTTGAAGGAAGTTGCAAATTTATTTCACTCACTAGCCTGATCAGGTAGGGTAATCTAGGGTTTCATTGAAATACATGTATTTAGTTTGGAATGTCACCCTTTAAAAATTATGGAATTGGGTAGAATTAAAGATATGCTATTATATAATAGGATTAAAATGGGTTTACACAATGAGATTAAGGGATTTACAAATACAATGATGGCTTAGCCCTAAATCTTAATGTTTGTAGGCTACAATAGTGTGCAATTTAAATTCAAGATGCAAGTGTCAAATGGTAGTGGTGAATATAATGGTTGGAAGTTGTATGTATTTCACAGGGTGTTTGAAGTATTGGAAAAGTTATAGAATAAAAATATCTTGTACTTTCTTTGCAAATTTGGCCTAATTAGGCCATATTCTCAAACTAGCCCTAGGAATGATTGACAAGTTTTAGAGAGAGTAAGCAAATGATGTTTTGAGGTTTTGAAGAACTACAAAAACGGTCTTTAAAAGGTGAATTTTTTGTAAGGTCCTATGAATGAATTTATAGAAAATCCCATAAAATAGAGAAGAAAAGACTAATTGGAATTAGGTCTCATAACTAGGTCTAGGATAGCCAAATCTTAGTTTGAGGTGATTTAAGGAGTAGAACTCATCTAAAGTGATTGAGTTTATGAAAAAAAAGTTTTAAAGAGTCTATTCTAGCCATGAAAAGTGGTATAATCACAAAGTAAGGGGTTCACATGGTTTTTAAGGTTAGAATTGTAAGGACAATGTATAGTTTCAAAGGGATTAAATAGGTAGGAAAATATCAGAATCCAAGAGGGGTTTTAAAATATTCACATGGGGTGTCTAGAGTCTAACATGGATTTATCTCTGATGGTCGAGACCATCCACATCATAAGGAAAGGAATATTTCTTCTTTGTTTAGGCTCATCATATCCTATAAGAGGTGAAGAAGGTGGATAACCTAATCTATCCACATTTGTTATAGCTTCAATAAAGAGACTAACATATGCCAGGATTTATATTATAGTTGAACAAGATAAGGATATGTTTGAAATAATAGAGATGTGTTCCAATTTAGGCAAATAGTTTCAAAATACTAAATATGAGATTATTTCATTTTGTTTCTTCCTTTCTAAGAAACTTGGGCATGTGTAGAAACTATCTGGCCTTCAAGGAGAAAGAGAAAGCTAAAAGAATATACACAAAGGATAAGAAAAAAAGAAGATAAAGACTTAAAGAAAATGGGTGGAGAAACTATCTTGAATTAGATGAAGGATTTGAATTATAATATTGTTCCTCCTATTATGAAATCAAACAAAGGTAAAACTAACGAAGATAGTATCCCAAAGGGTAATCAAGGGAGTGAACATGAATAGATAGAGGAGAACATAATCATAATCAGGGAGATACAAAATGATTAGCAAGGGCCCTAAAGAGGGGATTCCCTATATAATGGTGATGTACAATTCACAAGATGTAAACAAGTCTCAAAGAAAATTTTCTCACTCCCAACATTGTCTTTCACTTAGATATCATATCTGAATAGGGTAAAAATGGATGTATAACAATGCATAGGATATTCACCACTATTCATTTATTTGTTTTGTATTATTTTAAAGTAGATATGAAATATGTAATAAAAATGTTTGAAATTTGACAAGATAAGATTCATACCTGAAAATGGATTCAATATTAAAATACCTATTTTCTGATGCCTATGCACAATTTCTAGAAAATTTGCAAACCATTTTAGATTGGAAATGTCAAAACGGAGAAAACCTAGAAATATTTTGTCTTTTTGAAGGGACATCAACCTTGAACCTATTTCCCTAGGGTAAAATTGTGCCCTACAGTAAAATTTTGGCTCAAAAGTTTGACCTTGATCTTTTATGCTTAGATGAAAATTTTGTTCACAAATCTTAGAATTTTTACGAAAAGGATATCCAAAACTGCTCTCCAATCTTCGAAACGACACCTGCATATATTTGAAAATAGGGTTTTCAAGTGGCTATATGTGGATTTTCCTTAGTCAACCCATATTTTGGTGATTTCCACCTCCACAAATATTAGTATATAATGGAATGTGTGTAAGTATTAATTGTGTAAAGCCAAGATCTAATCTACTAGATTGAAACCCTAGAATGAATGTATATGTATTTGTATGAGAAAGCAATGCATAAGCTTGGATAAGATAAGAAAGTATACCAAGCCCCCAAGGCTAAAGTATTCCTACCAAACTCATAATCTGTAATTGCTACGCCATGATTGTATCTTTGAATGCTTGAATATCAATAATGGTGGATCAAGGAAGATTGAATCTCTCTTGCTCCAAATATATGTCCAAAAAGGTATACAAATGTTTGATATCCACAATAGATTGATCTTCTAAATCATTCTATTTCAATCTTGCATCTTCATAGTATTGAGCTAGTTCTCTTCTTCTTGTTTCATTCTAGTTATCGTGTTCATGTTCTAGTTGTAGAAAGATGGAAATGAGAGTCTCTATATAAAGGCTTCAAGGTGAGGCTCCTAGACTAATGTGAGGATCCATAATTCAAATTTCACCTTGAATTATGGTCCAATCAATATAATAAACTAAGGAGGGAAAATAATGAAATGAATCTCAAGATCTCAAAACAACCCCTTTTGTATCAAATCCAAAATTTGGACATTGATTTTAGAGCCATTTAGGACCAAAAATGAAAAAAGGGATCAAACTCCTTAAGAGGTCAAACTAGGAATCATCATTAAGAAAAGAAGAAAATGGGGGATTTTGAGGATGCCTAGAAACCTATAAATGATATTAGAATAGGATTAAATGCCCATAATAGACACCCAGTCCTATAATGAATATGATAAAGAATAGGAGAACCTATTCCTATGTTCTACCTAGAAAATGGAACCACAGAGGAGGGAAATTAAGTATAATCTTTGAGATCCTAACCCTAATTTCATCTAAAATGAAGGAATCAAGTACATAATGCATCCTACATGCAAATATATCATGATAAATGAACTAAAAGAGGGTGCTAAGCCTACCAATATGGAAGTTCTTCCATTTTAAGATGATACATTTAGCCCCCACTTTAGCTTAGATATGAAAGTACGTGAATATGCAAGCTAAAGTAAAAAACATCATAGTAAAAAAAAGGATATAATCAAATCCTCGATGGAGAGATCCTACAAAAAAATTGTTAGAACCTACAAGACACAAGGTTAAGGAAAATACATAAACCACCTAAAGCTTACCAAATGACAGTTAAGAAGTGTATAAAGCCCCTTATGCCCCTTGTTTCAGCTTTCTATTTCTAAAGGGTAAAATAGGGTGATAAGGATAACTCTAGACACTAAATATGCAATTATTTGAAAAGGCATTTCTTAAACCAATTAGAAGGATTCAAAATCTTCCTAAGTTTATTCAAGGAGTTAGGTATTTGAATCATGTTTTCAACACTATCGATGACACCAAAAAGGGAGTTACTAGTCTCAAGTTATAAATTTTAAAAGAATGAATGTATATCTAAATGCATGAGACAAGAGGAATCTGAGTTTACCATGAGTAAACCCTAAAAGAAACCCTAATTTTAACCATAAATAATGAAAAGGAAGTCATACATACTCATTCTTATCTTTTGTAGATTTGAAACAAGGATGCAAGATGCCAAGGAGAGAAGAACTTTGAGTGACATATGTAGAACTATTGAGATAGTGCCTAGCTACTGGACAGCCACTTCCCAAGGTGATTTTGTTGTTGTTTTGGTTCTATACTTTCCAAATAGGCAAGGTCAATCTTAACCCTTAAAGGTCAACCTTGTCCCATAAATGTTGACATAGACTATTAGATTTGTACTCATTCTAGGGTGAGGTTTTCCTTGACCCAACAAGCTCAACCTTGAACAAGAAAGGTCGACCTTGACCTAGCAAGATTGACTTTGACCTAGGAAAGTTGAACTTGAACTAAGAGAGGTCGAGCTTGACCTAGTCAAGTTCACTTTATAGTTTTGATGGCAAAGAATACTGATATAATATTCATCTTTTCTTACAGGATATGGTTCATCTCTGAGAGCATCCCTTTGGAGATTTTCTTGTTACCATCAAAGAAAGATTATTTGAACTTGATGGGGAGGGTATACAATTGATAAGAGATGTAGAGCTATACTAGGTAGGAGTCCTTAGATCAGACCACATCAAGCCATGTTATTGGCTCTTATAGAGAGGTGGGATGAGGATACATGCTCCTTTCATCTTCCCTCAGGAGAGATTATAGTTGCATTAGAGGATGTCTATAGGATCCTACAGCTTCCACTTTGATGTGAGACCATTAGACCTAGAGCTCAGCTAGTTTGTAAGGAGATCCTTCTAGAAAAGGAGTATTACTTGGGATATGTTCCTCAGATGTAGACCCATTTAAATCATGTCCTTCTATCATCCATATTATTAGGCCCTACTCCTATAATACATAGAGTTATGCTTGGTATAGTATCCTTGGCTGTGCTACCCAACTTGAAGGGTACCATATTTTTGACACCACTTACTCACATTATATAGAGGATGGAGAGAGAGAGGACCGTATTCACATGGGGTTGTAGCATGCTAGCTCAACTATACCATGAGTTGTGTTAGTTGGTGAGATATCAAAGAGATCCTTTATATATGCACTCTTCTATAGATTTGGTTATTTGAGAACTTTACATGTACACGTCCACATGGTATTCTAGTGATGGTATATGCAAGAATAGCAAGAGTTTTTTTCTTATCCACTAAAGAATGCTTGATAGCTTGGAAATATCTTATTTTGGAGAGTATCTCTAGACCTCATTCCTAGTGTAGATGTGATATGGAGTCCCTACTACCCAATCACAGAGTGGCTTGATACACGATTCTAGATGAGACACTCAAAGTGATGAAAGCTACTAGAGAGTCATCTAAATCTTATAGTGGTGCCATACTACTATGATTAGGTAATGGGATAGTTCAGATTAATATAGGGAGTAACTAAAGCAACACCTCACTATGTACATTCAATGAGGTATTATTAGAGACCTAATACCATAAACTAGCCATTGATAAAAAACATAGAGGATAGTGATGTCAATCATATAGAGGATATAGAGGTATCATCAAATGTGACCTATTTAGGTATGAGATGAGATTATATCAAGTGCTAGAGTTTATAGGGGTCTTGTCCTATCTTCCTTGAGGATTATCCTATAGGTGATCTAGGTGCTTTAGAGAGGACACACCAAGATGATGGTATAATAAAGGAGGATGAGAACATCAAGGATGAGGAGGAGAAAATATTTGAGGGAGAGCCCATGGAGGAGGATAGAGAGGGGAGAGTAGAGGATAAAGAAGAGGAGAGAGCAAAGGAGATGCCCTTAGCTAATGATATTGATGTAGATTTATGCATTTATCACATATCACCACTAAGATCATGACAACTCCCATGCACCCACACAAAGACATCACTGATGAGGCCTACACATAGAAAGCTTGGAGAGAGTAGTCAATCCATGCCCCCACCATCTAGACCTTTTAATGATGTCTAGGAAGGAGAACTAGGTAAGAGATATGAAAAATGATTAAATATGAAATTTGATTTGAAAAAGTATGAAATTGATAAATGTAACTTTTATTCTATAGCTAGCATAGAGGAGTGGAGGAGTTTTGTATCCAAGATTTTGAAGGATGCATGCATATCCTACCAAGTACCAGTGAGCAAGTGAGAGTCTTCTCTTGGCTACACAGGTCTTGGAAGGCATGCCAATATCTTTGTAGTTGTCCAATGAGAGTTAAGGATGTGCAAGGAAAGGGAGGATAAATTGATAGCTAAGCTACATAGTGCCCTAGAGTGCTCAAATGGTATGAGCATATCTAGGAGTCATACATGGATACACATATCTATTTCTCCCTATTATAGACTTGAAAGATCCAATAGCCATTGGCCATTAGAGCTCAGTGATAGGCATATTGATAGATAGGGCCATTCACCACATATGTATCAAAACATGAACTACTTTGTGATGATTGAAAAAAAAAAATTGTTTACTATTTAGTTCTACTTTTGATATAAAACTTAATAGAAAGAAAGAAAATGCACAAATATATTCAATATGAAATTTTGTTGAAACTACATAACCTATAAAACAATGTCTATAAGGAATATAAAAATGCAGAAAGAGGAAAAAAAATAAAGGATAATAACATTTACGATGCATAGTATTAATAGGTTCCTTAAAAGAAACACCATTAATTGGCTTGGACCATGCATAAACTTCAATAACAACAAAAGGTCCAAGCCAATTAGGCCAAAATTTCCTTTTTCACTAGGTAAAACATTCATGTTTCATTGATTCTTGTATAAAACTAAATCACCAAGTGAAAATGTTCATTCAATTACGTTATGATTATATTTCTTCTAAAAAGATGTATGATAAGCTTTTATATGTGTTAATGCATGTATTTTTTGTTCATCTAACATTTCTAACTCTAGTAAACGTTCTTCTAGAAAAATATCTTTGTCAATTATCCCATGAAATGAAACACACAAAGAAGGTATTTCTAATTCCAAAGGCATAATAGAGTTAGTACCATAAATGAGATTGTAGGGAGAAGTACCCTTGGAAGTAAAAACACTAGTTCTATAGGCCCATAAAGCATATGTCAATTGAGTATGCCAATCTTTCACATGCTTGTTGACTAGTTTTCTTAAAATTTGCTCAATAATTTTATTTGATGCTTCAACTTGACAAAATTAGATTGATGATAATAAGGAGTTGAAAATTTATGTTGAAATTGATATTTCTCAAAGAATTTCATGACTTCTTTATTTTTGAAAGAAGTATCATTATCTAAAACTATCACTGAAGTTATACCAAAACTTGTTCTAATATTACTATGGATGAAATCACAAATAACATTTGCAGTTGTTGAATGAAGAGAAACAACTTCAACCCACTTTGTGAAACAATCTATAGTAGTTGGAACGTAAGTATGTCCTTGAGAAGAAGGTGGTGAGATTTTACCAATATGATCAAAACCCCAAATACTAAAAGGCCATGGTGAAACTTGATTATAAAGCTCATAAGTAGGATCATGAATCAAATTACTATTTTGTTGACATTGAGGACATTTCTTAACAAAAATAAAATAATCTTTCTCTACCATTTACCAATAATATCCCATTCTAAGTAACTTATTAACCAGAGATTTTCCACCAAAATGCCCTGCACAAGAACTAGAATGACCTTCACCCAAAGCTACCAAAATTTCAGTTCTATTGAGATATCTTAATAACAATCCTTATAAGAGCATTCGTAAGAGTGTATCTCCTAAAATGATGTAATGTACTACAAGTTTCCTAATATGATTACACGTGTTTCTTGATGCTGGTTTAGGAAAAGTACCATCTTTCAAAAAATGAAAAATGTGAGAATACCATTCATCCAAATGCAAGTTAAAACAATTAGAGGTAATCATTTTATAAATTGGAGGATTTTTAAGAGTTTGTATAGTAAATTGAAAGTTCTCCACATTATTTTAAAGACATACCAAAGAAGTTGCACTTTCCCTGGTGTCTACATGTCAATTATCTTTTCTAGGTAAGATTTGAATTGTATAAGAAAAGAATTGTGAAAGAAACTCAAGAGCCAAATCTCTATATTGTGAAATTTTATCATTCTTAGTTTTATAAAATCCTTTAACTTGTTGAAAAATCAACTACAAATCTCCATATATTTGCAAGTGTTTTATGTTAAGGGATGAAACTGCTTGTAAACCAACTATAAGATCTTCATGCTCCACAATATTATTAGTACAAGGAAAGGTTAATTTGTATGATAAAGGGATTGGATTTTTCATAGGAGGAATTAAGATAATACCAACACCAAATCCTATCTTACATTTACATCCATCAAAATACAATTCCAAAATATCATCTTGTTGAATAGAGAGAATATTATCATTAGGAAATTCCTTTGAAGTAGAACATGTTTCTAAATGAGGACAAGGAGTTTCAGCTAAATAATCCATTAAAGCTTGTCCCTTAATAGATTTTTGAAAAATGAAATTAAGATCAAATTTTGTTAGTAACATCACCCATTTTTCCAAACAGCCAAAGAGATCAATTTGTGAGAAAAAATGTTTCAAAATATCAAATTTAACAATCAGATTCACTTCAACATTTATAAGATAATGCCTAAGTTTCTGACATGCATAAACTACAATGAGAAATTATCTTTCCAAAATTGTGTATCTTGTTTCATAATCAAGTAAAGTCTAATGAATGTAATACACAGGTCTTTCCTTACCATCATCATCATTTTGAGCTAACAAGGCACTCACAACCTTCTAAAGTATATAAATGAAATGGATAATCAAATTTAGCTAGTTGCAAGATAGGAGGATTTGCAAGATACTCCTTAAATTTCTCAAAAGTTTGTTTAGATTCATCATTCCAAGAGAAAGTGGTATCCTTTCTAAGCAAGGAAGTAAAAGGAATCTTTTGATCAGCTAACTTAGAAACAAAGAAACAAATAGCTTGTATCTTTCCTTGTAAACTGCATAGCTGAGATATATTTTTAGGAGGAGGCATATTAACAATAGCATCAATATTTTCATTATCAACCTCTATGCCTCACTTAGAGATTATAAATCCTAATAATTTACTAGAGTCAACTCCCAAAACACATTTCTTAGGATTTGATCTCATGTTGTAACTTCTAATTTGTTCAAATATTTTTTGTAAAATAGTAACATGATCTTCTCTTTGTATAGATTTTACTAATATATCATTCACATAGTCTTAAAGAATCTTATGGATTTAATCATGAAAGATAAAAGTTATAGCACGAACTCATAAGTTTCTCCTACATTCTTTAATCCAAAAGGTATCACGACCCAACAAAATGTTCCCCAAGGTGTTATAAATGTATTTTTAAATTAATCTTTGGGAGGAATAAATATTTGATTATATCCAAGAAAACTATCCATAAAAGATAACAATGCATAACCCACTGTTGAATCCAAAATCATATCAGTATTAGGTAATGGGAAATTATCCTTTAAGGATGCTAAGTTTAAATCTTTAAAATTGGTACACATCCTTGTCTTATTTTCTCCTTTTGAAATAGGCACAATGTTTGAGGTTATACAGTTATGTATCGGGGGTTAGGGTAAGGATATTAGGTTGGGGACCTAGGTTATTAGTATATTTTTTACCCTGGGTCCCTAACCCAATACCCTTACCTTGACCCCCCATACCTAACCATATACCCTCAACCCATATACCTAACCATATGCCCTCAACCTATAAGGCCTCAACCTATAAGTATTATAATACCTAACCCTCAACTTGCATACCCCATCTATCTTGTGAGAGGATACCTTGGTAAAGAAAGAATATCTCGATTATCATGTTCTCCAAAGTAAGCATTTGTATTTAACCAATAAGGCTTTCTTCATTCATGATGGAAGTTAGGTAAATCATTATAAATCCCAAAAAATTCTATTTTATTCTCCTCTTTAGAAAATATATCCAAAATAAGTTCTTGGTTTATGTCAATAAGCAATGGGTTAACCAATTTCAACTGACCACCACACATATGATTAACATTAAGAGGAAAAGCTAATGGTTGTTTATATGGATTAAACCCTAATCCATATGTATGATCATAAATTTTAGTATCCAAAGGTACTTGTATATGTTGCTCATATTTACCACATCCTTTTCCATTAAATCCTAATTTCTTAAGAAAATGATAACCAAAACCATACCAATCAGCCATTTTAGACAGAGTCCAAGGAGCAACATATGCCACAATATCATAACAATTAGGTTTTATCATTTCAATCATTTCATTAATCAAAGTAGAAACAAAATTAATTTTTAATTCCTTATAAAGTGGAGAAGAAATAAAAAAACTTGTTTGTCAAATTCACTTTTCTACTTCATAAATTCCAAATCAGAAACCATATATTTTCCAATAAAAGTAGGATAAAAATCCAATGTCTCCCAATCATCCTCGGTCAAAGAAGAAGATGATGCTTCCAACTGTTGAATGTCAGGTTGTTTTTCAATCTCTTACCTAGTTAAAGAGGCTAACAGATTTTATCATAATTAGCATTTAAGAAAGGATTCAATGCATCATCTGCATGAAATGTATACATTAAGTTGTTATAATAAACCAAACCTTATGATGAAGAGTAGAAGATACCACATGCATAGCATGTAACTAAGGTTTTCCTAAAAGAAAGTTATAATTGAGAGGTCTAGACATAACATGAATAGGTGTATTAATAATAATTGGTCCAACTTTAATAGGTAAAGTAGTAATGCCCAAAGTTCACTTTGCAATATTATCAAATCCATGTATAGGAACATTATTAGGTTGTATAATAGTAAGATCAGCCTTAATTACCTTAAGCATTTCCATGCTACAATAATTAAGCCTAGATCCATTATCAATTAATATTCTTCGAATAACACTCTAATTAATAGGAACAACAACTGTAAGAGCATCACATTGATTATGCACCTCAAGAGAAGGTAAATCTTTATCAGAAAACACAATAGGAGGTGAAAGAGGCATAGCATGCATGCAATAAAAAATAGAATAAATCTTGTCTTGATTAGGAGGCAAAGCAGGAAGATTAGATAAAGCTTTTTGTAATGCCTCATAATATGTCAGAGAAGTTTGAAGTAACTCCCATAAGGATATCTTATCAAGAGTAGCAAGTAATTGATCAAATAAGTTATACTCCTTAAAGGCAGATGAAAACTTAGGAGGTTAAGGAAGAATAGGTGGAGAAGATGGTAAAGATACTAGAATAGTAGGCTGAGGGTTATTCCATGTGTGATAAGCATGATAAATGGAATCAATATTATCAAAGAAATCCAAAGAATCTCTAGGTTTACCCTTAATTTTTATTCAAGGACATCCTTTAACCATCATCAAAGGTGTAGGATATATCATCTTAGGTTTATCAGTGTTGCATATAGTGGAACATAAAGGTAACCATGCACATACCCTATGGTAAAATTCAATTGGAGAGGTTATGGAGGAGAGTGAAATAGAAATAGGATGAATAGAGATCATATCTAGACCATTGTCAATCTTACTTCCATGTACCTCATTAGGGAATCTATCGTCATTTACAATAGAAACTTTGCCAAAGTATTCTAAGCAATAATCATACATATTGAAATATGAAAACCATGAAAACATAAATTTTTTTGTATTTTTAAGGAAATTTTACAATTTATTTATTTATTTATTTTTGAAACATATAAATAAAGGAAATATAATTAGCATGCAAGATCTAATATAAGATGCAAATCTAACACCAAAAAGAAAGAGTTGTCTATCGCAGGTTCACCAAAATGAATAGGGTAAAAATGGATCTATAACAATGCATAGGATATTCATCACTATTCATTTATTTGTTTTGTATTATTTTAGAGTATATATGAAATATGTAATAGAATTGCTTGAAATTTGATAGGATAAGATACATACCTAAAAATGGAATCAATGTGAAAATAGCTATTTTCTAATGCCTACACATAGTTTTTGGAAAATTTGTAACTCGTTTCGGACTGGAAATGTCAAAATAGAGAAAACCCAAAAATATTTTGTCTTTTTGAAGGGAGGTCAACCTTGACCCTATTGGTGGGGTACAATTGTGCCCTAAAAAGTTGACCTTGACCTTTTTTGATTTGATGAAAATTTCATTCATGAATATCAAAAGTTTTCCAAAAGGGGTATCCAAATCTACACTTCAATCTTTGAAAAAACACCTGCATATATTATCTAAAAATTGGGTTCTTGGGTGGCTATATAGGGTTTTGCCTTAGTCAAACCCTCATTTTGGTGATTTCTACCTCCATGAATAGCTAGATATAATAGAATTTGTGTGTGTATTAAATATGTAATGCCAAGATCTAATCTACTAGACTAAAATGCTAGCATGAATATATATGTATCTATATGAGAAAGAAACACATAGACTTGAATAAGATAAGAAAGCATACCAAGTCCCCAAGGATACAGTATTCCTACCAAAGTCATAATCTATAATTGCTACCCCATGATTGTATCTTTTAATGCTTGAATATCAATAATGGCAGATCAAGGAAGATTGAATCTTTCTTGCTCCAAAATAGATGTCTACAAAGGTATAAAAATGATTGATATCATCAATAGCTTGATATTCTATATCATTCTCTTGCAATATTGCATCTTCATAGTATTGAGCTAGTTCTCTTCTTCTTGTTTCATTCTAATTATCACATTCATGTTCTAGTTGTAGAAAGATACAAATGCAAGTCTTTATATAGATGCTTCAAGGTGAGGCTCCTAGAGTAATGTGAGGACTTATAATTCAAATTTCACCTCAAATTATGGCCCAATTATTATAACCAACTGAGGAGGGAAAAAAATTAAATAAATCTCAAATTAACCCCTTCCGTATTCAAATTTGAAAACCCGACACTAAATTTTAGAGCGCTTTGGGACCAAAAACAAAAAATAGGGATCAAACTCCTAGAGAGGTCAAGGATGAACTCAACCCTAACCTAGGTCAAGGTTGACCTCGAGCTTGCCCTAGGTTAGGGTTGACTTGGAAAACCTTGCCCTTTCTCTATTGACAATTGGCTATATTTAGATATGCAAATGTTGTACATGCTTATAGTACAGTAAGTGCACCAAGTTGTGGTGCAAAAACATGAAACACAATAGCAATTTTTTAAATTCCAAAAGGACGTGCATGTTATAGCACATATGCATTTTTTAAAATCTTAAATTTTTATATATGGGCTAAAAACCCATGACCCATTTCATTTTATTTTGTTAAACATTCTTTCTCTTCAACAACACACACACACACACACACACACACAGGTTGCAAAACTTGAAGAATTTTGTTAACTGCCTCCTCAAAATGCCTCCTTGTCATTGAAGATCAAGAGTGGGATCACATAGTATGTTTCCTACTCTTGTTTTTTATTGTTTATATGTTTTTGCATTATTTTGTAAGTTTTTACATCATTTGTAGGTTTTTTCAGTTTTTCTTTGAATTTGTTTATTTATTTAGATTGCCATTGGTTTCTTATCAGGAAATATGAATAATGAACCACCAAATCCCTAGTCGAATCAACAAAATCAAAAAGAAAACTGTCCACAAGATGAAAATCAAAACCCTCCACAAGAAGAGCAATAAATTTTGTAACCTCCTCCTCCTGCACCCAAGACAACATAATGAATGAAATAGAAAGAGGGAAAAATGAATTAGAAGCACTCATTGGTAGGTTGAAAACTTATGGAAAAACTAATATGATGAGAGCACAATTGACATCCTCCCTTGAGTTCATTATGACCCATGTAGCTTCTGTTAGTGGTTAGTTGTATATTTGGTGTGTTAAGAGGGATCAAAGAAGATATTATGCAAACAAATTATCCTATAAAGATGTAAAAAAAAAGGAAATAATAAAAGGTAGCATTAGTGCATTGTTTAAAAATCCCAGAGAACAAGACACTATTAAACATACAACTAAGAGGTTCTCCATCCATTGGTGCATATATGATGATATTAGAAATAACTTTTGGGGTAGATGGTGGATGGTCTTTGATGCTCCTGCTTGTAATAATCATGAGGTTGCAATATATTTCTTAAATAAATTGTATTGTGAATTTGTCCTTGGGGAGATTCCCAATTATTTTGATATATTAGAATCTTAGGGTAGAGGTGGGGGGTCATTATTTGAGATATCGGGGGTATGTCGTGACCCTAATGTAGTTAGGGCACCTATTGTCAAGCCATAGGGTGAGCATGTGATTATTCTTTCATTTTTGAAGTAACATGTAGAGACCAACACTCTAGCGACTATCAATGCTTTAATGTAGAACCTCATTCATTACACCAATCCATTAGTTGAGGAGAAGCCTTATGTGCATCATGGTCACATGTGCAGTTCATGTGCATCCTTATGCACATTTGGTAGTCATGTTGGAGATAGTATGGATGATGGGCTAATCACTGATGAGTTCCTGAGTGACACATTTGACATTGAGACACAGGTAAATTACAATTATAATAAACTAATTTGATCACATTTCATATGTATAGTGAGTGACTAATTAATTAGCATGTATGGACATTGTTCAAAATTTAGGGTAAGAGTGTTGATGGCCCTAGTATATATTCCTTAGCCCCATTTTACATCTCATTGACGAGTCAAGAGGTATGTATCAGTTTAATCATTTAAATTAATACATATGTTTATTAAGTAATCATATGAAGGATTGACAAAAAAAATTTATCCATGTGCATTAGTTCTCTACTAGACCATCGACACTCACAAGGGACTCTGAGCCTAGGCATGATACGAGCTTCATAGAGGTACATTTGTTTAATGTTAATTTAATTTATTTGATTATATTTGTTTCATGTTTTATGTTACATGTAAATTGTATTATATGGCATGTTGTTGTTAACGTCTAAGACTCCTCCTCATCTTTGCTAACCATTGATCATGGAGTTGCTGCAACAATGGTTAGTTTATAGCCATTGATCGAGGTATGAAAGAATTTTCCTAGTTTTAGTTGTTGTTTATAATAGTTAGTATTGAAATTTCAAATTTTATTTATAAGTGATTATATTGATTGAATTGTTGTATGGCCTTATTACACTCGATCATCCATTAGCCTTTGAGGTGGACTTATAGAGTGACTATTTGATGACAGTAAGAAAATTATTAATTTTGTGTGTATATATATTTTATTTCAATGTATATTAATTATTAATTTATATCTACTTTTTTTTTATCAGCTCGAGTTAGAGAAGAGCCTAAATAAGAGGACGAGCGAGCATGTGAGGAAGACCCCATCATCCTCATTATCTCACTCCACACAGTGACCCAAGACCTCTAAGGATATATTTTCTTCCCCTCATGGGAAGGAGAAGATATAGTTGATAGAAACACATGTATAGGCATTAGTGCACATATATGTTGGATTTTATGTTAGTGGACATATTTGATATACATTTGATGTATATATGACATTTTATATTTGATGTATGACATATATTTGATGCATGACATTATTGGTTAATACATGATATGTTTGTTCATGTATGACATTATTGGTTATCATAATATATATCTTGTTTTTCTTGTTTACATGTTAAGTAAATTTCATGTATTTCATTTTAATGTAAATTGCATCCAAAATGATGTAGAGTGCTCACACCAAAAGCTAGTGGATTCCCAGCAAGAACACTTTTAAGGAAAAATACCATTCCCACCTTCCTAAGTGTCATCAAAGAATCTTTACAACTTGGTTACAACATTGAAAAAACTTCTAACCAACTTCACAAAACTACTTGATCACTTTTCCTATTCAAGACTTGGGAAGAAATAAGGGAAAAATGAGCAAATTTGAGAAATGGATCATTATCAACTTCTTGCTTTAAGGAACACCTAATAACTATCTCACAAAATTTAGTCCATCATCTATTCCATCCTTCCAAGATATTCTTGAACATCTTATGAGTGAAAACAATCTTCCAACATCCTATGACTGTATTTTCTTTGCAACAACATGTAATTTACTGATTTTTAGACAACTCTTCACAAAGGGAAGTGATTGTGTTTCAGACCTATGAAATGGCTATTGAGACAACCAAGAAGATCCTTAACATCTTCAAATAACTCCATTCAGTGATAAAATTTAGCTAAAGTGGTTCTTTATTCTGAAAATATATGAGTTTTCTATTCCAAATAAGAAGTAATGATATTTCACAGTAACTGAATGATTGTATATACAAGTTTAACATTAGCAGTGATTCCTTGCCATATAAAAAAAATTCATAGTGACCAACACCTTATGCATCCTCTAAACTTATTGAGGGTATTTTCATCATTTGATATCCATTCCGACCAATTACTAGTTGGTTTTATTGGTTACAAGGTTAATTTTAATGTTTTCCAAAAAAATTGCTAAAATTGCCAAAAAGTTGTAACTTTTATTGCAAAATGCAATTTTTGCACTAACTCTTCCTAGAACTTAACCAAATGGTTTTTTGTAACACATAGGACCTATATAAGGTTTAATGACTCTCAAAACACTTATTGATTCAACTTATTAACAAAGATCATTGCCCTATGCCATTTAGTGACTCTTAGTGATGATTCAATTTGGCATTCCCGAGAATGTTTGAGTGCTGAATAAGATAGGAGGAGATTGGGGCAAGGGTTTACCTAGCTAACTAGAGCTAACAAAATATACAATTTGATTCCATGACAAATGGTGAGAGAGATTCAGTAGTTGACAACTTTATACTAGTCAACACCACAAGTTTTAGCATCACCCAAGATGTGGTCGCAAAATCAAAATGGAATAAGATCTCCAAAAAGTGAGAGAGGTGATTTTAGGTCTCCACAACATGGTCCTATGGCACATATAATTGCATCCATACCTTTAACGAGCTCCGAGATATTTCGTGTCAAAGATCACTTCCCTATGGCATTTAGTGACTCTTAGGGACGATTTAGTTTTGTGTGCTTGAGAATGTTTGAGAAATCAATAGGAAAAAAGGAGCTTGGGGCTAGTGTTTATCTAGCAACTTGGAGCTAATGGAATAGATATTTTGATCCTATGATGAAACGTGAGAGAGATTCAGCAGTTGGAAAATTTGTACTCGCCAACACTACAAGTTTTAGCATCACCTGAGATGGGGTTGTAAAATTAAAATGGAATAAGATCTCCAAAAAGAAAGAGAAGTTATTGTAATTCTCTAAAAGATGGTCCTATATTAGCTAGAATCACAGTCATACCTCACACGAGCTTTGAGATATACCCAGTTAAAGATTGTTGCCCTATGGCATTTAGTGACTCTTAGGGATGATTTAGTTTAGCATGCTTGAGAATGTTTGAGCACTCAATGAGATGAGAGGATCTTGGGGCTAGTGTTTATCTAGCCACCCAAAGCTATTAGAATTGATAGTTAAATCCCACAACAAAAGGTGACAGAGATTTGACAATTGGCAACTTTGTACTGACCAACACGACAAGTTTTAGCATCACCCAAGATGGGCTTACAAAATCAAAATAGAACAATATCTCCAAAAAGAGAGAGAGGTTATTGTAGGTCTCTAAAAAATGGTCCTATAGCACCTATAATTTCATCCATACCTCGCACAAGCTCTAAGATATGGCCCATCAAAGATTGTTGCCCTATGGCATTTACTGACTCTTAGGGATGATTTGGTTCGGCATGCCCAATAACTTTAGAGAATTCAACATGATAGGAGGAGCTTGACGCTAGGGTTTACCCAACCACTTAGAGCTAATGAAATAGATAGAACCCAATCCCATAATGAATGGTGAGGGAGATTCAATAGTTGGCAAATTTGTACTAGCCAACACTACAAGTTTCAACATCATCCGAGATGGGGCTGCAAAATCTAAATAAAATTGAATCTATGAAAAGAGAGATGTTATTTTAGGTCTTTGGAACATTTTTCTATAGCACCCAAAATCACAACCATTCCTTTCACGAGCTCTGAGATATGCCCCATCAAAGATCAGTGCCCTATGGCATTTAGTGACTCTTAGGGATGATTCAATTTGGTGTGCTTGAGAATGTTTGAGTGCTCAACAAGATGGGAGAGCTTGGGGCTAGGGTTTTCTTGGTCATTTGGAGCTAACAAAATAGATAGTTGAATCCCACAATGAACAGTGAGAGAGATTTAGCAGCTAGCACCTTTGTACTGGCCAACACTACAAGTTTCAACATCAACCCATATGGGGCCACCAAATCTAAATGGAATCGGATCTCCAAAAATTGAGAGAGGTTATTGTAGATCTCCAAAACATAGTCCTATGGAACCTACAATTGCATCCATACCTTATAAAAAGTCTGACATATGCCCCATCAAAGATGGATTCCCTGTGGCATTTAGTGACTCTTAGGGACAATTCAGTTTGGCATGCTCGAGAACATTCAAGCGGGGCTTGGGCTAGGGTTTACCCAACCACTCAGAGCTAATGGAATAGATAGTTTCATTCCATGATGAATGGTGAGAGAGATTCAACAGCTTGCACCTTTGTACTGGCCAAAACTACAAGTTTTAGCATCACCTGAGATGGGGCCAAAAAATTTAATTGGAATTGAATCTCTAAAGAGTGAGAGAGGTTATTGTAGGTCTCTACAACATAGTATTGTAGTACCTAGAATCACATCCATACCTCATACTCGCTCCAAGCTATGCCCCATTAAAGATCACTGCCCTATGGAATTTAGTGACTCTTAGGGGTGATTCAATTCAGCACGTCTGAGAAAATTCAAGCACTTGACAAGATGTTAGGGGCTTGGGGCTAGGGTTTACCTAGTCACCTAGAGCTAACAAAATAGGCAGTTTGATCCCATGGTGAATAGTGAGATAGATTTGGCAGTTGACACCTTTGTATTGGCTTAATAGAGAGATCAATATGAGAGAAAAGGATATTTTAGAAGAAAATGGTTGCCATCTAGGCTATGCCAATTACTTAGGATGAAGAGACAAAACCTACAACTATTGCGAAAGAGTGCACATGTATATAGACACAAAATTTTCAAATAGAAAAGTAACAAGTGCTATAAAATTATCCACTGAGCAATGTAAAGTGAAGCCTCAAATTGGCTCATTAGCAGGCAAAGAATCTAGTCACAAACTTCATTCTAGCAACACATATATTTCAATTAGAAATGCCTATTCATCAATGGCCTTGTATTTATAGGACTTGGGAAGCCGAGATACTCAAGCTGGGAATGATCCTTCAAAGTCCTCATCAAAATATATTAATGATCTTAGGCCACCCCTAGTCTTTGAATCTATTTTTTGAGGTTTGATCCCTCTTTGCCTAAGGGAATCCATTAGTGCATTTTGAGTTTTTGGTGCTTAGAAATTTGGTAGACCTAGTGATTAGGTTAGCTTGTCTTATAGGGTTGTGATAACCTTCCTATAAGCCCATCTCCATACCTATGATAGGTATTTGGCACTAGGACCCTTCAACTTTGGTGTTGAGGAAATTCGAGAACTTCTACCATTCCTTGTTGTTTGAAGACCTTTTTTGCTTACTACTGCATAAATGACAAAGATGTTGCTTGAGTAAAGGGGATACTAGTTTATTAAGGTATCTCTATGATCCCATTTGCATTCAGTTACTATTTTTTGAGTGGCTAGCTAGCTACTTCAGTGTGATATTTCTGTAATAAATAATGTCCTCATACAATTACATGCCATTTTTTGTAAACATTTTCTATTGTAAAGGATTAGTGAGCAATATCTATAATGTCCATTTTTGGGACTAAAAAATATAACTATTAAAATCACAAAGTTTCCATGCTGTTATAATGGAGATTATGTGCAATATCATTTTGCTAATTCTGATTTGGTCAATAATATTGTGTATATATATATATATATGTATATGTATATGTATATATATGTGTATATATATACATATGTATATGTATATATACATATACATATGTATTATATATGTATATGTATATGTACATATATATATATACATATATGTATATGTATAGATATACATATACATATGTATATATATATGTATATACACATGTATATATATATGTATATACACATGTATATATATACATATATGTATATATATGTATAAATATATATGTATATATACATATACATATATATATATATACATATCTATATATATATATACCTATATATATATATGCATATATATGTATATATATATACATTTATGTATATATATATATATACATATATATATATATATATATATATATATACATATATATATATATATACATATATATATATATACATATATATATATATATATATATATATATATATATATATATATATATATGCATGTATATGTATATATATGTATGATTTTTAATTATCTAAATATTATGAATGACTTATTTCCTATGGTTTGCAAAAATATTTTTTGTATACTATACTCAATATTCATATTCCTTTATATTTTTTACTGGTTAATGTTCATATATGTATATATATCCTTCAATGATGTTCCTTTTTCTTATTGGATGCACTTGCTGGCCATATTCTAGCTTGCCTAGGGCAAGATGCTAAAATTGCTTGCCAACTTTTTGTAGGGACTTACTTTTGCTAGAATATGTTACATTGTGTTTACTCACTATCCCCAAGAGGCCATACAAATCCAATAGTGGGATAGTGAGTTATGCCATTATTAATACAAGCTACTGAAAATAGGATAGTAGACTGGTGAAAAAAGAAAGATTTTTAAAACTATGAATAGAAAGACAATCAAACCAAACTTCCTAAAACAAAATTGTTCTAAACAACCCAATCTACCATGAAAAATAGTAGAGTCTACAAAAAAAATGTCAAAAATACCTTAAAACTTAGAAACTCAGTAATTATGCCTTCAAATATCATGCTCTAGCATGCTGACTGTACAAAATGATATCAACATCTCTCATTTTAGGGTTTGGAAAGTGTTTATATCTCCTCCTATGTCTTTCCCCTTCATCCTTATGGTTTGCATTGGCCTCCTTCAAGTTTTAAAAGAAAAATCCATAATTTCTTGCAAAATTAGCATTTTGCAAAAATTGCAAAATTGCAATATAGCAACTTTTATAATTTTTCTTCTCTTAACACTTCTAACTTGTTTTTAGGCTACCCTTTAGCAATTCCATGCTAGGGACCCTCCCCTAAGCTAATGAATCATCCCTTAGGTTACTCATTTCCCTATGGCAAGGTATGCCTTAATTTTTAGGCCAAAATAGTGACTCTTCTAAGGACATTAAATGATATCGAATACCCTGACTACCACACCTAAGTCCAATGACCCTTATTCTACTTACAAGGATCACTTGGAGCATAACACAAAAAAAATGAAAAAAATAAGGACCCTATGATTCAAGGTGCCCATGCACCTCTCTCTCTCTCTCTCTCTCTCTCTCTCTCTCTCTCTCTCTCTCTCTCTAATGAACCAACTGGATCTAATCTACATTTTAATGTCTCAAATATTGCCTCATGGTCAAACTTGCAAACTTTCCAAAGAGTCTTATTATACAATTTTGCACCATATTTTATCAAGTGGATTTTTGATGTGACAATAGGTTTGAATAATAAAAAATCTTCCTCTTTGTTTTCCAATCCTCGAATAGCCACAAGTTAGGGTTCTTCATAGAATATCATCTAAGCCATGTGTCAATTACAACCACCACACTGATATGGTACTCTAAACCTTCACCATCTATAACCAAGTGATCCAATTTTTGTTTGGCTTGGACACAATTATACAAATAATAATTTGTCCCTTCTTCATTGTTTTCAGGTCCAATAACAACAAAAACATGGCCTATAGTGATAAATGTACAAAATGCAGTCCTTAATTTAGAAAAAATTAGGTAAAACTTATAAAGTTACATATTGAAATTATAAAGATATATATATATATATATATATATATATATATATATATATATATATATATATATATATATATATATATTACCAGGTTGCACTACATCAGATGAGTGTGAGTTGACTAAATGGATGGACAATTGTCTGACCAAATAATGTGCTAATGATATGGTATGCCCCTGTTAGCCAAATTTCAGTAAAATAGTTGAAAACAATCATGTACAAACTTCGTAGAATGGGATCGATCATCGCTGATGTAAAAATGGTACTCTCTCAAAAACTTCTTGTCATCCTCTATACTTGTAGGTGAATGCATGAATTTTATGTGAAAACATATGGAAACCTATTGAGAAGTATAATACTTTGCTTGTACCTTATTTTGTGGTTGTAGTGTGTAGTTCTCTACAAAATCTACAATCAAAACAATGGTATCCATTGGAAATGTATCCTTGCACAACTTAAATTGCAAATCAAGCCATCAAGCTCTATGTGTATGCCTTGCATACTCATAAATAATATTTTCACAAAAAATCTTCATGAACTCATACACTAGAATATTTTCAATGACTAAATCACAAATACTTATTTCTCATCTTTTATAGCATATGTCACTGTCTTATATTTTTTGTAATCCACTATTTCATTTCCAATTGCATGTGTACTATCTATATGTTCACAAGTTGATAAAAGTTGCAAAGAACCACAAAATAAGCATGTACCATCCAAGCATGATGTCTTGTAAAATTGTTGGTCTTCCCCTATTTCACATAAAATGTTGGATATGAATTTCCTTGAAGATCTAGGTGGCTCATTCATGTCACAATCCTATAAAACAAACTTAGAATGAAAAACCACAAATATATGCCTAAAAACATCAAAATGGTTAGAAAATTCAATATGTATCCAACAACAACAAGTTGTGCATGTGTGATTTATCTTCACATAAAAAGGTTTACCCATCTCAAAAAAAATTTGCTTATTGAAATTTGAGGATGCATACCAATAAATTTTGCAAAAAATTGTGTATGAGTTGAGTCAAATAAAAGTTTTGCATGTGGGTCAAGATTTTGGCTACCAATATTTCTTCTTACAACATCTCTTTGATTAGGGGAAACACATGTGTTATTTGTCCAAAAATCTTCAACCAACGATTTCAAAGCTTCAATAATTTTTGAATCCTTTTGCGATAGTCTACTGCTAAATGTCCATAACTCATTTTTTGTTGGATCTTCCAATCTCTCATGACTTAGCATGGCTCTCCTTAGAGTACCTCTACTGATTTTCAATATTTTGCTTGTCTTTCTCATGATTTGATCTTTCTTCATTTGGGTACTTACTATTGTTGATGTAAGTACTGGTACTGTGATATTACTATCTTTGGTGTGTGATCTAGAACCCACTTTTTCATAAACACTCATTAGATTCTTTACAATGCTTTTTTCATTTGAATCGTCCATTGTTCTTAGCCCAAGAATCTTTATGATAGGCATAAATTTCAAATTCTTCATCATTTCAATAAATAATTGGTATTGATCTGTAATATTTAATTCTTCAAAGGATAATCTCCACATACGATTAACTTTTCTTTAACAAGTATGCTTGGTAATCATGTCAGGTGTTGATTTCAAAATGTTAGTATCAATATCAATCAAATATTTTGGTCTTCTAGAATGAATTCTAGAAGGTGTTATGATCTCTTCCATTCCCTCAACATTTTGAACATCAACATAAGGTTGAGTGTTTTGTGTACCTTGAATTGAAGATGATGTACCTTGGCAAAAAGTTACAAAAGATGGAATATCGCCTACTTGATATGTTGATGTTGTGCCTTCAACATGACATGATAGAGTGTGTACATCATTAGATGTACAAAATTCAAAATTCATAACATTGGAAGATGTTGTAGCTTCATAATTCAATTGTCTTCTTGAGCATAATAGTCTCATTCGTTCTCTTTGAATTTCCAATTCTTCCTCTTTGTTTCTTTGTATCGGTGGTTCTTGTTCCTCTTCAAAAGACAATTCTTCATTATTGCTTTGCAATTTTATTTGTTCATGTAGTAGTTTTATTTTATCTATTTTAATTGCCAAATCTCTCCCCCTCTCTTCCCTTATTTGAGTTTTTGGTTTCTTTCTTGGCATGATGACGATTTCTATATGTCAAATTATTCAAACATCTGAATTACTTACAATTTGTAAATTGCAAATCATTCAAATACAAATTAAAATTATTTCAATGAATACACAATATATATTAAACAACTTGTCAAATTTCTAACTATTTCCAAATAACAATTCATTCAAACATACAAATTTCAATGAATTCACTATATATTAGACACCTTGTCAAATTATAATCAAGTTTGTCTCTATATAATAACAAATAATATTTAAAAAGGACTGCACTAACCTTTTCTATAAAAAGAATATTCAAAAAGCCCTCAAATAGTGTATCCAATGATTGAATTTGGTATTTTCTAGCCTTGAATAGAATGAAATAATGTTAAAA